>ML102653.1:0-29686 GCA_003697995.1 Taxidea taxus jeffersonii
AGACAGTATTTGCACCCAGGTGCTCTCACTCTTGAACATGGCATGCCATGATACCACATTATGATGATTTAGTCATTCCCACAATCAGACTTGGCAATCGTACTTCTGAATATACGAAATATTTGTCTTTATTAACTTCCCTATCTCTTATAGACAAATAGAGAACACATGGACTCACAGGACTTCTAGTGTTTAGGAAAACCACTGCACTCTCTTCAGTTGGGCCTTTTGGGCTTCCTTCCATTTAGACTGGGCTTTGGTCTCCAGTCTTTGTTCAGATCATCTGATAACTGCTGGTCTTTGTATCTATGCAACAGCTAATAGACTGCCTGGTCTCACAGTCAGTGATGACTTTCCATAAATATCACTTACGTGAGTTAACATATGCAACTCAATCAAGCATTTCTCAGATCTCCTAGCAGAATCAACATATCCACAGTAACAGAATGACAGGGCAAGTGAACAGAAAGGTCCTAAAGTAGGCAGAAAGTACAGACCACAGAACAGCAGAGATGCCAGGAAGGTAATTTTTCCTACACTAGAAAGGTAAAAAGTGAAATTCAGAAAAGTTGGTTAGTTCATCCAAGGTTGCTCACACAAACAAGTCTTAGACCAGGGTTTACAAGATTCCTAAAATGATCTCATCTACTTCTCTGGACTGCCTTCTATATAAAGCCATAATCGAATCTAGCTCTCACAAGCCTCATTTCTAACAAAATTCCCACATTCTAGATGAGGTTGACAGAGGACCTTCCTGAGTCCAACCTCTTCCTGCAGCGAAGCACCCTGAACACTCTTCCCTATGAACCTCCACAGTTAATTATTTATACCACATGTTAATCCTCCAACTCTTCACTAGCTGACTACATTTGCCCTAAACTGGTAACACTGAAGTGGTTTAAACTGCAAATGCCAACCAACCCTACGCCCCACAGGTAGTATCCTTTCTTGAACAACACTGACAGATCATAATTGATTGCCACTTGATTATGTCCAGGAGCCCACCAAAAAGTCTATTTTTCTGATCTACTTGCCCTGCATGGTAAAAACCCAATTAAATGATACTCAAACATCTGCCCTACAGCTCTAAGAAAGTGCTACACTTTTGTCTTGGGTTTTCTTCTCTTTTATCTTAATCAGTCACACATTAAAAAACAACAACAACTCTCTCTTTAAATATAAATATAGGTCAAAATGCTTAGCGAAATAAGTCAACTGGAGAAAGACAACTACCACATGATCTCCCTGATATGAGGAAGTGGAGATGCAACGGGGGTGGGAGTTAAGGTGGTAGGAAAAGTAAAAATGAAAGAAGATGGGATCAGGAGGGAGAAAAACCAAAAGAGACTCTTAATGTCATAAAACAAACTGAGGGGGGTGGGGGGAAGAGGGGTTGGGTGAGGGTGGTGGGGTTACATCATATGTTTAAATAAAGCTTAAATAAAGTAAAAAAAAAAACTTATAAACAGTTTACTCAGGGAAGCTATATTCATTCTCTCCTTCTCTTCCTCTGTAGAAATAAAACAGGAAAATGATCATAAAGAGATCATAAAGAGAGAATCATAATGTAGTGGATAATACCTGCGGTTAGTTGTCAAAGGATAGGAGTTCTGCCAAAATTAACTCTGTGATTTGGGGAAGTTACATCTATCATTTTCCTGTACCTCACAGCAATTTCACTGGACCATCACTACCTTGTGATATTTTTTCCTAGCCCCCAGATCTATTCTTTTTGAAGTATTCCTGCTTTTAGTAAATAATGTCACTACTGCCCGTCCAATGCATAAGGCAGGAACCTACAAATCTTTGCCAACTCCTCTAGCTTTCCTACCACCACCAGTTACTAGGTCCTACATAGCCTACCTTCTAAATACATTTGGAATATGTCCTCTTCTTCCTTCCTCAACTGTCACCACCTGATTCAAGTCTCAATGCCAAGGCAACCACCTTTTAACCCCTTTCCCTGCATCCACTCTTATCCCCATACAGTCCACTTGCCACAAAGCAGAGTACTGTATTGTTAGTAAAATGTTGCCCAAATTGAGTCTCTCTTCTATGTGAAACCCTTCAAAGGCTTCCCATTGCCTTAGGATGGTGTATAAAATTCTTAACCTGACCTATAGGCTCTATCAATCCATCCTAGTTTCTCTCTCTAGCTTCCCAGCCTCAATTCACAACTCTCCTCCCACTACTGCCTCTATAGCCACACTATTTTTGTTTTCTTCTCTCTCTCTCCCTTCTTTCTTTCCATTTTCCTTTATGTGTTCTCTCCTGCCTCTAGACACCTGTGTACGTTCCCTGTGTCTGGAACTATTCTGATCTTTCACCTTTCACTGATTGTGCAGTGATAAACCTGCTTATCCTTCCATTCTTAGCATAATGCCACGTTACCAGGAAAGCGTTTTTAGCATGCCTCAGACTAGAAGAGATATAATGATATTCAATTATATCCACAAATTATTTGATACTCTTCTTTTCAAAAGGTAAAGCCTAATTACACTCCTTCTCCTCTTGAATGTGGGCTGTCCTTAGAGACCTGTTTCGTTTCACAAACAGAATATGGTGGACATGACATGGAGCAACTTAAGAGACTAGATCACAAAAGTTATTGTGGCTTTCAGAATGCTGTCTCTCTTACTAGATCATTCACTCTCAAGAAGCCAGCAGCCTTATGATGAGAACTCTCAGGTAGTCCTATGGAGAAGCCAACATGGTGAGGAACTCTCAATGTGGTGAAGGCTCTTGCCAATAGTCACGTGAGTAAGCTGACTTTAAAGTGGATCCTTCAGGCAAGCCTCCCATAACAATATCCCCAGTTGACTTATTAACTGCAGTCTCATGAAAGACCCTGAGCCAGTATAAGCCAGATGGGCGACTGTCAAATGTCATGGTGAAATAATAAACAATTGTTGTTTTAAGCTGTTATATTTTGGAGTAATTTGTTATGCTGCATCCACAGCTATCAGAGTGCTCCCAGTGTATGTGTTATTAGGCATATTCATAATACATTTTATAATTATAAGTAAGTTATTATTTTGTAATAATTTATTTACTAAATGGCTCTCCTGCTTGATTGCAAACTTCATGAAGGTAGGAGCTATTATTTTATCCTTCTTCACTCCTAGCCAAGGCAGAGCTTACAAAAACATGATACTCATTAAATATTTAACTGTATTTATATATATGAATTAATATGTATGCTAATGCTACAGAGAGAGATAGAACTTTCCGGTTATTTAATGAGAATGAGGGATATTTAAGTGATTGATTTATTCATTATGCAAAATTAGAAAAATAGATATCCTTATGGCAGAATGATTAAAACTTCTCGTTTAACAGTGCCTTCTGGTAATGAGATAAACCACTATATTCCTATAAATATCTGAGAAATGATACTTTCAGCAATAAATAGAAGAAGCAACAAAACCAACTCAGAGTTTTGAGAAAGATTTATATTTCGAGTAACAAATGCATTTAAGGAATAAGCAGTTGTCATGATGAGTGCAAGGTATCATAAATTCTAAATTCCTAGTTTCACAAAGAAGAAACCCAATAAACATGTCATTGTCTTTTAAAAAGATCATATAGCACTTTTTCAGAGTTTCACAGTGGCATTGTGAAAGTGCTATTTAGAGTAATATTTCAGGGAATTTCTGGTCTTTTAGCCACTGACCTAACAAATTAACATTTTCAGAGCAGCCCCAAGTGTTCTGAATTTGAAAATTTATATGTACTCTGAAAACAAAAAGTCACTTTGAAGAATTAAAACCCTTCTGCAGTAACTAGAACTAAAGCTCTCACTAATTTTTTTATTAATTATATTCATGACTATATAAAGTTTCTAATAGTAATTTTCCTGTAAGGATGTTGGAGTCTCTCCTTGGAAATTGCTGACCTCTTCCAAAATCTTGCTCTATACTCCACAGGGACTTTGGCACCCGGTTAACTGTATGTCTCTCATTCTCATTCACTCTCACCGTCCCAGGTGAGTTCAAATTCCCTTTGTCATTCACACATTCAATAAATATTTATTATACTTTTATTTTGTGCCTTAGCACAGGATTAAGAACTAAGATCACATCATTGATGGGGCTTCTAATGTCATGTGAGGAATTGTCCTTGAACGAGTAAATATTTTATTGCAACTCTCATAAGTACATATGACCTACGAGAACAAAATTCTGTTATATATACATTTTCATATAGAAAGAAAGACTATCCAAAAATGCTAAGATATAATATAAACATGAGTGTCATGAAGGTTTGTATGAAGAAAGCTTTTTTTTTTTTTTCAGGGAAATCTTCTTTGAAAAAGTTACATTAAGCCAAGGTTTCTCAACCTTAGCACTAGTGATATTTTGAAGTGCCTAATTCTTCTGTGGTTGTGGGGGCTGTCTTGTGCACTGTAAAATGTTTAGCAGCTTCCCTGGCCTCTACCACCTAGATGCCAATAGCATCCCTTCCCCCTGTGTGAAGACCAAAACTGCTAAATGTCCCCTGCTGTAGGGCTGACAGGTTTGGTACATAAACATGAAGGAAACCCAGTTAAATTTAGAATTTCAGATAAACAACAATTTTTTTTAGTATAAATATGTCCCATCTGTTTGGGACATATTTATGCTTTAAAGGTTACTTGTTGCTTGTCTGATAGTCGGATTGAACTGAGTGTTCTGTATTTTATCTGGCAACTCTACCTGGAATGATGAAATCACTCCTAGTTGAGAATGATCATATTAAGTGTATGTTGATAATCCTTAAATCTTCAGTCTCTACAGACCATTGATCTCCTGAATCATCTCTGAATTTCATATTTTCTCCTCTTTATCAACTCAAATTACTCTGAAGTACTCCAACTCAAAACACAGAAAATCTCAAGTACTCTTCTCTGATTACCACTTCCTATGCTTCAAGTTCTCAGATTTCCTTAAATCTACCAACCCTGTCCTTTGGCTTTTCTGTGATTTTCAATATTTTGAATTTTTTGTTTATCAGCCTATTAGATCCTATAAGCAAATACTTCAACTAGTATCCTCAAAAAAAAAGACTCATTTACATTTTCTAGCACTCATCATGTCAAGTCCCTAGCAGGGATTAACCTAGTTGATCTTTGTCTCTTTTCTGAGATGAATATTGAATAATACAACCAAACCAAATTGATTAGTTTCTTTATGCCTTCGTGCTCCTCTGTCCTATTCTCTTCAGATAGGTCCCAACCTCAACTTCTAAACTTGCCCTAACAATTATTGCAAACATTGTTTATGTTCCTCACCCTCCCAGTTTTCTTCCCTCAATCTTACTGGATGTTCTTACCTAATACGTCACAGATAAAGTCTGTTATGGATTGTCTCACAGCCTCATTAGACTTTGTCTTTAAATGGTCATATTTCTTTATCCATCTATTTCCTTATCATTTAAGAGCTTAATTCATCTCGAGTTTTTTATCTGAGGCTAATTTTCTACCTTGATCTTATTCATTTGAATGTCTTCTAAGATTTTATTCAGTGCTGAGGATTTCAAAAGTTCTGTCCTCATTTTGAGCTGTATAGACATGGTGTTTTCAAATGATTATATGTTCCCTGAACTGTTCCATAAGTACATCAGAATTGCCCTAAAATTTACTCGTGTGCCAGAGTTGTTGAACCTGGTCATTGCTGTCAAGCCACATGACATCTCTTGCCCACATCCCTTACATCCAGTCAGTAGACCTAATCTACTTCTATTTAGCGTGTCCATTCCTGTTTCCTCCCCTTATTGCTTTTAGAGCTTGTTAGGACCTAAGCACTCTTTCACAACTCATTCCCAATGATATCTATCCTCCATATTCTCACTAAAGTGTGTGCACATCTGTTTCCATGTATGTGTGCGTGCACGCATGCATGTACGCATGCCACAGCTTGAAACTCTTGCATAAATGTCCATTACCTTCAGGAGAAAAATAAAAAATTCATGATGTAATTCTTTCCTGCATTTCTCATCTAATACCCTTTCTTTGCTCACCATGTTCTAACCATGACAAATTACTGAGAAGCATCACAGTATAATATTTACCTGCCTTTGTAGTCATCAGCTTGCTGCAGTAATAGTCTCTCCATCCTGTATTTTCAAACATCATTATCCTTCACTTTCCTTCATTCTCTTAGTCAGCCTCACATGCCCTTTATTCATACAGATCTTTATTATACTCATTTTTGTTATATTTTATATTCTATTTTCCCATTAGAATATAAGCTCCCCAAAAATGAAAGTATATTCTAATCACTTCAACTAGTGCCCACTATATAAGAGGTATTTAATAAATATTTATCAGTAAGTATCAATAAACAATTTGGTTGCCATTACCTTCTTCCTCTTACTAATTTCTTTAGTCTCCTCTATTCCTTCTAATTCTGTCCTTCTGACCAAAATACACACACAAATATATTTTAACCCTAAGCGCATGTAAATACATACACACACAGATACAGACATCTCTTCCTGATATATGACCGACCTCCCCATTTAAAGTACTTTTTTTAAAGTTCGTCTTACATTTAATGACAAACTTAGTTCCTATTTCTTACTTCTTCTCAGAAGGATTATTTACAAATTATTATTCTTTATAACCCAATATGCATTTCTACCATTGTGCTGAAAGTGATTTTAAGAGTGCATGAATTAAGGGCACCTGAGTGACTCAGTTGGTTAAGTGACTGCCTTTGGCTCAGGTCATGATCTCAGGATCCTGGGATTGACTGCCACATTGGGCTCCCTGCTTGGCAAGGAGTCTGCTTCTCCCTCTCCCTCCGCCTACCTGCATGAGCTCTCTCTCTTTTAAATTTTTATTTATTTATATGTCAGAGAGAGAGAGAGAGCAGAAGCAGGGAGAGCTGCAGGCAGAGCAGGCAGAAGGAGCCAGGCTCCCCACCAAGCAAGGACCCTAATGAGGGACTCAATCCCAGGACCCTGGGATCATGACCTGAGGTAGACACTGAACTGACTGAACTACTCAAGCATTCCCTACATGTGCTCTCTCACTGTGTATCAAATAAATAAATAAAAATCTTAAAAAAAAAAGAATGCCTGAATTATCTCCTAATTGCTAAATCCACTGACCTTCTGTGTTCTCATTTCACTTACCTTCTCTGCAATATTGGGCACCTCCCTCCCATGACTTCACAAGAGTGTATTCACTCCCTCATTCATCAAGTCATTCAATAAATATTTGTTTAGTATTTACTCTGTGTCAAGCACACCACTGAGTACTAAAGACATAACTTCAGCCATCAGAAAGGATGAATATCTACCATTTACAACAATGTGGCTGGAAACTGAAGGGTATTTAGTTGAGATAAATAAGTTAATCAGAGAAAGACAATTATCATATGGTTTCACTCATATGTGGAATATAAGAAACACTGCAGAAAATCATAGGGGAAGGGAGGGAAAACTGAAGGGGAAGAAATCAGAGAGGAAGATAAACCATGAGAGACTCTTAACTATAGGAAACAAACTGAGGGTTGCTGGAGGGGAGGAGGGGGGTATGGGGTAACTGGGTGATGGGCATTAAGGAGGATATATGACGTGATGAGCACTGGGTGTTATACACAACTAATGAATTATTGAACTCTACATCTGAAATTAGGTAATTGAATCTAAATAAAACAAAGAAAGATTTAACAGTAAGCAAGATAGCCTTCTTACTTCAGAAGGCTTATAGGTTATAAAGAAACTAAGATTATTTTTTTTAATTTGTATTTATTTATTTGACAGAGAGAGATCACAAGTAGGCAGAGAGGCAAGCAGAGAGAGAGGAAGGGAAGCAGGCACCCCGCTGAGCAGAGAGCCCTGTGCAGGGCTCGGTCCCAGGACCCTGGGATCATGATCTGAGCCGAAGGCAGAGGCTTTAACCCACTAAGCCACCCGGGTGCCCCAGAAACTAAGATTATTAATATAGCTCTCTATTATTATCTTTCTTCTATGTTTCTTTTGGGTTTTTCTCTTTCTGTATTTATACTGCAAATGAAACAATTCTTCTAAATTCCAATCAAGTTGAAATTTTTCTCAATAAATCATCTCCCAGGTGAACTTGGTCACAAAAATTTTAAATCTTAAAACATTAACTCACAAATATTCATCATCTATCCCCTAAGATTCAGAATGAGTTATAGCTGACTGCTAGATATCCTATTTCACTGGAACCTCAAATTCAAAGTGACCTAAATTAAGTTCAGTTCCTTGATCTCAATCCACTGCAAATTCTGTACTTAGTAACTCACTTAAAGTGACCATTACCTTTTCTGGAAGGCACAGCTTCTAAAAACTTTGAAATTATATTAAACTTTCTTCTTCTCCCCTTTATCTTCTCAGGTTAGTGGTAGGTAGAATGCTAAGAAGAAACCAAAGATTGCCGTACCTGGTGTACATACATTCTCTCAGTTATTCAGTCAAACATTAATCTAGATGCTTATGAAGCGATTTTGTAGTTTAATAAGGTAGCAAAGCAGTCTATCTTAAAATAGGAAGATTACCCTAATGAAGTGAGTCCATAAAAGGAATTAATTTCTTTCTGATGGGAAGACTTAAAAAGGTACGAAGAGATATAAGGTGAGGGAGATTCTCCTTTGTTGGGTCTAGAGATGGAAGGGGCCATATGGCAAAGAAGACAGGCAACCTTTAGGAAACAAGAGCAATCTTGGCTGACAAGAGCAAAGAAATAGGAACCACAGTCCTACAACCACAAGAAACTAATTTCTTCTACAGGCACCTGAATTTGAAAGAGAACCCTAATATCCAGATGAGAAAATGACCTGGCTATGACCTTGATATTATTAGCCTTGTAGATTCTGAGCACAGGACACAGCTAAACCTACCTGTACTTCTGGCCTACAGAACTATGAGCTAATAAATGGGTACTGTTTTAAGCTGTGAATTTTGTGTTAATTAATTTGTCATGCAGCAATATAAAACTAACATAGGCTCTTTTTGAGATGAGTGTTAATTCTCCTGTAACTAGCTCTGCATTGTATGTCCAGAATGTGTGAATCTTCTCTTTTTATCCATTATCATTACCACAAATTATCATTCAAGAATTTATCATCTCTCATGCAATGACTAAAAACCTGTGATAGCGTTTCTATTAAAATGTCTTCTCATCTTACAAAGTTCTTGGGTAATTATAGTAGGTCCCTCCTCTTTGGTCTCAGAACTTTTTAATGATTCTCATATCATATCATGACAAGGTATGGCACTTACCCAGAGAGCCTGTAATATACCTAATTGTACACTCCCATCCCTATAATAATCTCTCAACACCTTGAGGTTAGAGATTGTCCATTTGGAGGGGTCCCTCAATAATGTGGATGAGTTAATATGATTAGCTATATGATGCCCAGTACCCCATATTCCACCCCATTACCTTGTTCAATATGTCCATTTTGATATGATGAAAGGAACACAGAAATTGGAATTATGCCTTCTTAAATGGCTGACTCATCTATTTGGTAGTTTTGTGGTCTAGGACAGTTCACCTGGCCTTTCCGGTCTTCAGTTTCTTCATTTCTAGTTACAAAAAAAGAAAAAACAAACACGAGATGGCTTGTAGGATACAACTGAGAAACTGAATCAGATTAGATATTACTTAGAATAAAATCTTTTGTTACTTTAAGCCTACAGTTTGATTTTCCAAGAAAATTAATACAAATTTCTGGGCCTCCTCAGCAGGATGGGGATAAGTTACAACTGAAAGAGATTACCAACTATACGACAGAAATAATTTCATGAACTAAATGCAGTGCTATCTGGTGATGTCTCAAGTTAAAAAGTTATGTTTAACTCAAAATTAAGGAATGTTCCCACCTACCACCACTGTTAATATCACCTAGGCAGCCTGCACTCAAAAGATTTCCTACTGAAAAATTTGTATCCTGGTCATCAAGATGTCAGCTAGTTAGTCCATCCTTTGGCCTAAAATAAAATGTGAATCTATCATGTACAGTTGAAAGAAAAAAAAATGCAAACATTTTTAGGTAAAATGACTGGTGGGGAGGAAGCACACATTACCTAGTTATTAACAGTTTTTTAAAATAAAACTAAGTGGAAGCCACATTAAAATATATTTTTGGCATAATATTGCTGTTCTGTTGATCCTAATATAAATACAAATGTTGAAAGAGTTTCTCTAACCCACTCTTTAAACAACTTTCCATTTTGCTTATCAGTATCATTTTTATCAGTGAGTCATCAAACAGCATAGATAATTATCATGTATTTCTCAAACCTGAACTCACTGCAGTAACAATGAGGAATTAAATGCCTTATGTCATTTTATTCTTGTTTAAAAAATTCTTATAGGAAGTTGCCTTTCATTTGCCGTTTTTGAAAGCACGGAAATGTTTTTTCACTCATTTAAAAAGACTATGACCACTTCAAAATCCATTCCAGTTTATCAACAGGGAGTCCACCTCTAAAAAAACAATCCTGCTTTTCTATTACCCAGTCTTCCTCTATTCTTTAGAGAAAAAGCTTTACCTTTAAAAAACAACAAATACAACAACAAAAAAGAGAAAACTACTAACTTATAGAAACATTAGGTGCCATCAACTCCACTGAAAATTAGAATTATCTAAAAAACCTAAGTGAAACTGCCAGATATTAACAAGGCCTTTGGCCCAGAGCTATACAAATTCCACAGATACCTGTCTAGAAACACTTTGAAATAAATTTACAAATACTAGCTTCAAAATAATCCTAGAAGATAAAGTAATAAAAAGGTTTTTGCCCAAATCTGCTTTGCTTGTTAGCGAAGTGATTTGTTATTTGTCATGCTCTACAGAACAAAGCATAGGCTTTCTAAGCCAAAATAAAAAAAGCCCCATAAAATTTTGGCTGATTAGTAACTTGCCCAAATATCCCTAATGGTATCCAGAGGACCTAAGTCTTCAATATTTCTGTAAAACTATACTTGTCCTATGAAAGGGATGTCCCTTTGTAAAGTTCTGGGTTTGTCTTATCCCAATCCCTAATCTAGATCCTGAACTTCATCATATCCTAAGGGAAGAAAAGCTGTACCCCAAATCTCTAGGTGCCATGTTGACTTCACTAAATGTTTCATAAAACAGAAAGGGATGGTTATTTTGCACTAAATAGCAAATGATTTAATGGAGACTCATCAAATATTTCTCTTCTTTCAAAAACTTTCTTTGTATTTCTCACCTCCTTGACCCCATCCCAATAGTTCCTCTCCTCTGTTAGTCTCTCCATTCTCTTTTCTTAAAGAAAAGTATCCCTAAGCTTTTTTAATACAGAGCAACTCTACCAGTTTCTCATAATCCAAGGTTTCAGAAGGCTCCACACTTCTTAGCCTCTCACTAGAACTATCAAAGCATTCACCAAACGAATTAGGACCTCTGCCTAGGCAAAACTGGAATTCTTTAAAAAAAAAGAGAGACTGGAATTCTTATAACAATTAATTATTAAAAATGACCTTCCACATCAATATGTACATCTGATTTCACCATTACAGGGTGTGCATAAGATCAATTGTGGGTTGTTCAGTTTTTTTTTTTCCAGTTTTAGTATATAACCCAAATAACCATAAACCATCCAAATAACCACATTCCATAAAGTTCCAGTGAATTATTTCAGGCCACTGCATACAAATAAGCATGTGTCTTGATCACAGTAAACTTATACACGTGGAAGCCTTAATATTTTGGAGATACATAACCAACTAAAAGGTTCATCTAAATATTTATTTTGGGGGAGAGGAGTCAAGATGGCGGAGAAGTAGCAGGCTGAGACGACATCAGGCAGCGGGAGATCAGCTAGATAGCCTATCAAACCATTCCAAACACCTACGAATCCAACAGGAGATCGAAGAAAAGAAAAACAACAATTCTAGAAAGAGAAAATCGACCACTTTCTAAAAGGTAGGACCAGCGGAGAAGTGAATCCAACGCGACGGGAAGATAGACCCCGGGGGGAGGGGCCGGCTCCCGGCAAGCGACAGAACAACGGAGCACAAAATCAGGACTTTTAAAAGTCTGCTCCACGGAGGGACATCACTCCAGAGGCTAAACTGGGGTGAAGACCTCACGGGGACAGCATGGACTCAGGTCCTGCGGGGTCACAGTAGGATTGGGGGTGTCTGAGTGTCGCAGAGCTCACAGGTATCAGAGCAGGGAAGCCGGCTGCGGAGACAGAGCCAAGGAGTGAGCTCTCAACTTGGGGTTTCCTAGAGCCGTGGTCTCCGGGATTCGGAGACTCCAGGTGGGACTCTGCCAGAGACAGAGAAGCTTGGTCACAGGCTGGGTGAGCTCGGAGCGCTCCCAGAAGCCAGTGAGATGGGACTGATTATGCACGATTTTCTCTAAGCGCGGCTGGAGGCTGGGGAGACAGGAGTGATTAAGCGCTTTTCTCTGAAGGCGCACTGAAGACTGGGGCCCCTAGTTCTCGGCTCCCTCGAGCCGGAGATTGGGAGGCCGCCATTTTCATTCCTGTCCTCCGGAACTCTACAGAAAGCGTTCAGGGAACAAAAGCTCCCGAAAGTGAACCTGAGAGGATTACTTAGCCTGGCCCCTGGTAAGGGTGGTGTAATTCCACCTGGGGCTGAGACACTTGAGAATCACTACAACAGGCCCCTCCCCCAGAAGATCAACAAGAAATCCAGCCAAGACCAAGTTCACTTAACAAGAAGAACAGCGGATTCTTATCTGGACAAAATGACAAGGAGGAAAAACTCACCACAAAAAAAAGAATAGGAGGCAGGACTGAAGGCTAGGGACCTAATCAATACAGACATTGGTAATATGTCAGACCTGCAATTCAGGACAACGATTCTCAAGGTTCTAGCCGGGCTCAAAAAAGGAATGGAAGATATTAGAGAAACCCTGTCAGGAGAAATAAAAGCCCTTTCTGGAAAAATAAAAGAACTAAAGTCTAATCAAGTTGAAATAAAAAAAGCGACTAATGAGGTGCAATCAAAAATGGAGGCTCTTACTGCTAGGATAAATGAGGCAGAAGCAAGAATTAGTGATATAGAAGACCAAATGACAGAGAATAAAGAAGCTGAGCAAAAGAGAGACAAACAACTACTGGACCACGAGGGGAGAATTCGAGAGATAAGTGATGCCATAAGACGAAACAACATTAGAATAATTGGGATTCCAGAAGAAGAAGAAAGAGAAATAGGAGCAGAAGGTATACTGGAGAGGATTATTGTAGAGAATTTCCCTAATATAGCAAGGGGAACAAGCATCAAAATCCAGGAGGCGCAGAGAACACCCCTCAAAATCAATAGGAATCGGTCCACACCCCGCCATCTAATAGTAAAATTTACAAGTCTTAGCGACAAAGAGAAAATCCTGAAAGCAGCATGGGACAAGAAGTCTGTAACATACAATGGTAAAAATATTAGATTGGCAGCAGACTTATCCACAGACACCTGGCAGGCCAGAAAGAACTGGCATGATATATTCAGAGCACTAAACGAGAAAAACATGCAGCCAAGAATACTTTATCCAGCTAGGTTATCATTGAAAATAGAAGGAGAGATAAAAAGCCTCCAGGACAAACAAAAACTGAAAGAATTTGTAAACACCAAACCAGCTCTACAGGAAATATTGAAAGGGGTCCTCTAAGCAAAGAGAGACCCTAAAAGTATTATCAGAAAGGAACAGAGACAATATACAGTAACAATCACCTTACAGGCAATACAATGGCACTAAATTCATATCTCTCAATAGTTACCCTGAACGTAAATGGGCTAATGCCCCAATCAAAAGAGGCAGGGTTTCAGAATGGATAAAAAAACAAAACCCATCCATATGCTGCCTACAAGAAACTCATTTTAGACCTGAAGACACCTCTAGATTGAAAGTGAGGGGGTGGAAAACAATTTACCATGCTAATGGACATCAGAAGAAAGCTGGGGTGGCAATCCTTATATCAGATCAATTAGATTTTAAGCCACAGACTATAATAAGAGATGAGGAAGGACACTATATCATACTCAAAGGGTCTGTGCAACAAGAAGATCTAACAATTTTAAATATCTATGCCCCTAACATGGGAGCAGCCAACTATATAAACCAATTAATAACAAAATCAAAGAAACACATTGACAAGAATACAATAATAGTAGGAGATTTTAACAAACCCCTCAATGAAATGGACAGATCATCCAAGCAAAAGATCAACAAGGAAATAAAGGTCTTAAATGACACACTGGAGCAGATGGACATCACAGATATATTCAGAACATTCCATCCCAAAGCAACAGAACACACATTCTTCTCTAGTGCCCATGGAACATTCTCCAGAATAGATCACATCCTGGGTCATAAATCAGGTCTCAACCGGTATCAAAAGATTGGGATCATTCCCTGCATATTTTCAGACCACAATGCTCTGAAGCTAGAACTCAATCACAAGAGGAAATTTGGAAAGAGCACAAATACATGGAGACTCAACAGCATCTTCTAAAGAATGAATGGAACCAGGAAATTAAAGAAGAATTGAAAAAAAACATGGAAACAAATGATAATGAAAACACAATGGTCCAAAATCTGTGGGACACAGCAAAGGCAGTCCTGAGAGGAAAATATATAGCGATACAAGCCTATCTCAAGAAACAGGAAAGGTCTCAAATACACAACCAAACCCTACACCTAAAGGAGCTCGAGAAAGAACAACAAAGAAAGCCTAAACCCAGCAGGAGAAGAGAAATAATAAAGATCAAAGCAGAAATCAATGAAATAGAAACCCAAAAAACAATAGAACAAATCAGTGAAACTAGGAGCTGGTTCTTTGAAAGAATTAATAAGATTGATAAACCCCTGGCCAGACTTATCCAAAAGAAAAGAGAAAGGACCCAAATAAATAAAATCATGAATGAAAGAGGAGAGATCACAACCAACACCAAAGAAATATAAACAATCATAAGAACATATTATGAGCAACTCTATGCCAACAAATTTGACAATCTGGAAGAAATGGATGCTTTCCTAGAGACATATAAACTGCCAAAACCGAACCAGGAAGAAATAGACCTGAATAGGCCCATAACCAGTAAGGAGATTGAAAGAGTCATCAAAAATCTCCAAACAAACAAAAGCCCAGGGCCAGATGGCTTCCCAGGGGAATTCTACCAAACATTTAAAGAAGAATTAATTCCTATTCTCCTGAAACGGTTTCAAAAAATAGAAATGGAAGGAAAACAATATCCTTGATGAACACTTATGCGAAAATTCTCACCAAAATACTAGCCAATAGGATCCAACAGTACATTAAAAGGATTATTCACCACGACCAAGTGGGATTTATTCCAGGGCAGCAGGGTTGGTTCAACATCCGCAAATCAATCAATGTGATACAATACATTAACAAAAGAAAGAACAAGAACCATATGATACTCTCAATAGATGCTGAAAAAGCATTTGACAAAGTACAACATCCCTTCCTAATCAAAACTCTTCAAAGTGTAGGGATAGAAGGCACATACCTTAATATTATCAAAGCCATCTATGAAAAACCCACTGCAAGTATCACTCTCAATGGAGAAAAATTGAGAGCTTTTCCGTTAAGGTCAGGAACACGGCAGGGATGTCCACTATCACCACTACTATTCAACATAGTAATAGAAGTCCTAGCCTCAGCAATCAGACAACAAAAAGAAATTAAAGGCATCCAAATCGGCAAAGAAGTCAAACTATTGCTCTTTGCAGATGATATGATGCTATATGTGGAAAACCCAAAAGGCTCCACTCCAAAACTGCTAGAGCTTGTACAGGAATTCAGTAAAGTGTCAGGATAGAAAATCAATGCACAGAAATCAGTTGCATTTCTTTATACCAACAACAAGACAGAAGAAAGAGAAATTAAGGAGTCAATCCAATTTACAATTACACCCAAAACCATAAGATACCTAGGAATAAACCTAACCAAAGAGGCAAAGAATCTATACTCAGAGAACTATAAAGTACTCATGAAGAAAACTGAGGAAGACATAAAGAAATGGAAAAATGTTCCATGCTCATGGATTGGAAGAATAATATTGTGAAAATGTCTATGCTACCTAAAGCTATCTACACATTTAATGCAATGCCTATCAAAATCCCATCCAATTTTTTCAAAGAACTGGAACAAATAATCCTAAAATTTATATGGAACCAGAGAAGACCTCGAATAGCCAAAGGAATACTGAAAGAGAAACCTAAAGTTGGTGGCATCACAATTCCAGACTTCAAGCTCTATTACAAAGCTGTCATCATCAAGACAGTATGGTACTGGCACAAAAACAGACACACAGATCAATGGAACAGAATAGAGAGCCCAGAAATAGACCCTCAACTCTATGGTCAACTAACCTTCGACAAAGCAGGAAAGAATATCCAATGGAAAAAAGACAGCCTCTTCAACAAATGGTGTTGGGAAAACTGGACAGCCACATGCAGAAAAATGAAATTGGACCGTTTCCTTACACCACACACGAAAATAGACTCAAAATGGATGAAGGACCTCAATGTGAGAAAGGAATCCATCAAAATCCTCGAGGAGAACACAGGCAGCAACCTCTTTGACCTCGGCCGCAGCAACTTCTTCCTAGAAACAACGCCAAAGGCAAGGGAAGCAAGGGCAAAAATGAACTATTGGGACTTCATCAAGATCAAAAGCTTTTGCACAGCAAAGGAAACAGTCAACAAAACCAAAAGACAACTGACAGAGTGGGAGAAGATATTTGCAAATGACATATCAGATAAAGGGCTAGTATCCAAAATCTACAAAGAGCTTAGGAAACTCAACACCCAAAGAACAAATAATCCAATCAAGAAATGGGCAGAGGACATGAACAGACATTTCTGCAAAGAAGACATCCAGATGGCCAACAGACACATGAAAAAGTGCTCCACATCACTGGGCATCAGGGAAATACAAATCCACAATGCGATACCACCTCACACCAGTCAGAATGGCTAAAATTAACAAGTCAGGAAATGACAGATGCTGGCGAGGATGTGGAGAAAGGGGAACCCTCCTACACTGTTGGTGGGAATGCAAGCTGGTGCATCCACTCTGTAAAAAAGCATGTAGGTTTCTCAAAAAATTGAAAATAGAGCTACCTCATGACCCAGCAATTGCACTACTGGGTATTTACCCTAAAGAGACAAACGTAGTGATCCGAAGGGGCACGTGTACCTGAATGTTTATAGCAGCAATGTCCACAATAACCAAGTTATGGAAAAAACCTAGATGTCCATTAATAGATGAATGGATAAAGAAGTTGTGGTATATATATATACAATGGAATACTATGCAGCCATCAAAAGAAATGAAATCTTACCATTTGCAATGACATGGATGGAACTAGAGTGTATTATGCTTAGTGAAATAAGTCAATTGGAGAAAGACAACTATCACATGATCTCCATGATATGAGGAAGTGGAGATGCAATGGGGGGGGGGTTAAGGTGGTAGGAAAAGAAAAAATGAAACAAGATGGGATCGGGAGGGAGACAAACCAAAAGAGACTCTTAATGTCATAAAACAGACTGAGGGGGTTAGGGGGAGGAGACGGGTTGGGAGAGGGTGGTGGGGTTACATTATATGTTTAAATAAAAAAGCTTAAATAAAAAAAAAAAAGAAAGAAATCATGTCAGGATGACAGAAGTAGCCTGCTCTCTGATGCACTGCCCCAAATCCTGACCCACAGAACCTGTGAGCATAATAAAAAGGTTGTTTTAAGCCTCAAATAAATAAATAAATAAATAAATATTTATTTTGATGATTGGTAATTGAATTTTATTTCTTAGTGAAGATAAATATCTATTCTGATTAGAACTATAATAATTCAACTTGTTTGCAGAAATAAAATAATGACAAGGTAGGCAGTATCTTTTCAGATTCCCTTCTCACCCCTACCCTGTATCTTCTATGCTAAATTCACTACTCATCAATTTCCTCATTAACTGCATACTTTCTACTGGGATGAAGGCTGGTACTCAAAGTTTATTCATACTTAAAAAGGGAATAAGCACACAGCTGAGGTCATCCTGCATGTAAATATATGTGAATTCATTTATATAAAAACATTAATTTAAGTATCACATAGACAGGAATAAATTCCAAGTCATCTTGTCTATCTTTACTTTTTTATATAGGCAATCTGACCCAATTCCAGAACTTTAATAAAAGCTATATGCTAATAACTCATATAGACATTTCTAAAACTCCAGATATTATCTCATTGTTTATCATGAAGATAGTAGTTGATAGGAAGAACAGAAGAAAAATAAAGTGGCTGAGTCAAAAGAGAGATATCAGAATGGGGAAAAGAGGTAAAATAGACATGGCTGAAGAATATGCATGAGACAACCACTTCAGACAAGATGGAGAATAGGGACCAGATTTATTTTCTTGCCTGAAATAACCAAAAATCATGACAAAATATATAAAATGTAACATACTGGACATTATTAGAAAATGAAATACAGTGATCCCAGACACATGGTGGGAAATAAAGAAGGCTTACAAGGATGCAAGCTTTCTGTTTTGAGAGAGTTTTTGGATTACAGTACAAGGAAGAAGTATCTAGACATTTTGAATTGAAAAGACAGGGCTGAGAATAAGAGAAGACAAATGCAGCTAGAATTTGCAAGGTAGGAAATCAGAGAAAAGAGAGCTGCACCAAGAAGGAATGTTGGAGATCTGCAGAGGTTCCCCTTCAGCAGAGAGCTGATCTGCACATGGAAATGAAGAATACCTGGGACCAAGGAAAGAGCCACTGGAAAAGACCAGGGGAAAGAGTGTCTGCTGTTCCATAAAGCTGAGAACAGTGCCTGCTCTGGCCAGCCAGAAGAGAAAACTTGTAATTCATGGAGTTAAAGAAAAGTATTCAGAAAGGGATGAGTAAGTCATGGGAATAAAAGGCACAGTGTAAGGAATATAGCCAATGGCATTTTAATAGTGTTGTATGGTGGTGACAGACAGTGGCTACACTTGGGGTGAGTAGAGCATAATGTATAAACTTGTGAAATCATATGTTGTACGCCTCAAACTAATGCAAATTTTGTGTCAACTAAATAAAAATATTTTTTAAAAGAGTGGATGACAATTATTTTATTATGGAATAATTCTTCCTAGATGTGTGGAATGTGAGAAACTAAATATTAATTATTTGGAAATTAAAAAAAAGAAAGGATTTGCTTCAGGAGTGTGTAGTAATTAGTTCTAAAGCAGTGCTTCTCAGAGATGATTTTGATCCCCAGGGAGACATTTGGAAATATTCACAGAAGTTTTTGGTTGTCAAACTGGAGGTGGAGGGCACTCTACCATTAGGTGGGTAGAGTCTAGGGATGCTACTAAACAAATGAGCTAAATCAAAGAGAGAAAAAAGATTAAAAACAGGTAAAGAACATATCATCAGTGAGCTGTGGACAGTGAGCAGCTATGCATGCATGTAATAGAAGCAGCATTCTTCTGATTCCACATGGAAATGTTATATACAGACAAGAATTATTAAAATGTTAAAACTGAAGCAGCCTAATGCAGATAGTCTTGGAGGCCCTGAAGGAGAGGAATGAACTGAGTAAAGACAGAAAAATATTTAAAGATTTAATAGCCAAAATCTTTCCACATATAATGGAACTATAAACCCACAGATCTAAAAAGGTCAAGACTTACAAACCTGAGGAAAACTACAGTAGGGGACATCATAACCAAAGTCAATGGCAAAGAGAAAACCTTAAAATCATCCAAAGGAGAGAGGGATGAAACATGCTTTAAGGTGCTAATAGGACAAATACTTGTCCACCTGGAATACTATAATAAGAAGGAATACCTTCCCTTCTGACCTTGTGTAAGGGAAACATTGAATTAGGGCTAATAACAAAAGCATGATCCATAAAAGAACAAAATTATATACTGGACTTCATCAAAATTTAAAACTTCTGCTCTTTGAAAGGCAGTGTTAAGAGAATGAAAAGAAAAGCTACATACTAGGAGACAATACTTGCAAATCATATGTCTGATAAAGTACTCATATCCAAAATATTTTTTTAAAAAATCACTCAAAGCTCAATAATAAAAAAATAATAATGAGATAGGGTCAAAGGATCTGAAGTGATACTTCTTCAGGAGCTTACATGGATAACAAATAAGCACACAGAAAGATGTTCTATGTCATTAGTCACTAGGACAATGCAAATTAAATGTATTAATGACACACTGTTACCCACCTCACAGGATGGCTAAAATTTAAAAAGACAGACAATACCAAGTGTTGCTGAGGATGTGGGGAAACTGGAACTCTGATACATTACTGGCAGGAATGAAGACAACACAATCACATTGGAAAACAATGTAGCAGTTCTTAAAATATTAAACATATACCTGCCAACAGACTCAGTCATTTCACTCCTAAGTATTTAACCAAGACAAATGAAAGGGTCTGTTCATACAAATACTTGAATTCAAATGTACACAGATTTATTTGTAATAACTGGGAGCAAGCCAAATATCCACCAACAGGTGAATGATAAACGAATTGTGGTATATCTATACAATGAAGTACTTCTTGGCAATAAAAGTGAATAAATTTTTGACACATGACAACATGAATGAATCTCAAAATAATTATATGTTAATAATCTATATGACAACTATTATATTATAAAACCAGGCCAAAAAATATCTGATTCCTTCCAAGTATGTAAAATTCTAGAAAACAAAAATGAATTTATAGTAACAGAAAGCAGAGCAGTATGGTTGCCAGAGGTTCAGGCAGTGAGAAAGGGGAGAGCAACATGAAGGAGAGATGAACAAGTAGCACACAGGCACTTTGGGGAGTTATGGATATGTTCATTATCTTCATTCTGTTGATAGTTTCACAGGTGTGTACATATATCAAAATACACTTTAAATCTGTGCATTTATGATAAGTCAATTATACCTCAATAAAGCCATTTCAAAACAAAATAAAGATGTATATATGGAACTGGGTTGGGGATTAACACAATTGGTATATGGTGGTCTTGGTGATCTCCAAATTTTAAGCTTGTGTTTAGAACAGTGTCACTTGGAGAGGAACAATGAAGACTTTTGTGAATAGTCTAGTAAAAGACATTAGTGGAGATTTTTAATATTTTTAAATTTCTTAATTTTAAAATTTCTATTTTTTTTTCTGTTTCTTTGTCTTTCCCAGTACTCTCATTGTCTCTTCTTCGTCAAAGTCAACACTAGTTTATTAGGAAGTAAGAGGCTCTATTTTAGAAAAAAAAATATTTCCCTGTTTTGAAACATGAACATATGGAATTAGTGGAAAGGATCATTTTGTTTATTCCTAAGGAAGAGAAAAAAGTCTAACTTCCTTCTAGCAGTTGGTTCTCATTATAATGAACAATCTTCCAAAGCATCTTAAACTACCTGAAATCAGTTTAATTTTTCTATTACAATGAATAAGTCAATATGTTCCTCTTATTATTTCAGGAAGTTTCTAATTCTTAGAAAAATGAACATTTTCTGGTCATTTTCCTCTGGAATATTTTAGTTTTATTATGTTATTGTGTCATCACTTTTTTTTACATGATTTTCAGTAAGAAATCCTAAAGTGACCTGAAATAGGAAGCCTAATAAACCTAAAAGACAGTGAAACAGCTGCTTGTGCTGAGGTGTTGAAATTGTAGGCAAATCTGATTTGCTCTGGGACCTTCTTCCTGCCAACAAATTCTGGCACTCTTGAGTCAAAATCTGAAATTCTATGATTTTAAACCTGATTCTGACACATCTGTTGACAAATTAAATATCTTAGTTTCACCAATTTACTCACTTATATATAGTTGTTCTTTTACTCAGGTCAATGAAGAACCCATTATGCCCAAAATATTGTAACAGAATCCATAAACAGTTAAAAGGTGAAAGTCCTAGTGCTTGCTCTCAGGGAGCTCTGGATCTAATTTGTATTTAAGACAAATGATAAAGCAAGTATGTGAAATTACCATCCAAATTATTATATGGTCTTGTTAAAAACATACATCTAAAAATAGAAGTAAAACAAAAGCAAAAACATAGAAAGGAAGTAAAAAAGGATGGAAAAGAATCATAAAGTAAACTTATGGTATAGTTACTTATGTTAGCCATCCCTGAAGATGGCTTCCAATAATCCCCACTGACCCCCACAGCAGATAAGACTGATCTATGTAATGAAAAGGATATTGCGAAAATGATGGACGGAATGACTTCTGAGGCTAGGCAGAAAAAGCACATGGTTCCTTGGAGCACTTGTCTGCAGGATGCTAGCTGCCATGCTGTGAATACACTTAAGTAACCAAATACAGTGGTCCATGTGGTGAGTAATTAAGGTCTCCTACTAAAAGCTAGCACCAGCTTGACAGTCACATGAGTGAGCCATCTTGGAAACAGATTTTCCAGCACAAGGTAAGCTTTGAGTGACAACAGTTACAACGGGTATCAAAATTGCAAACTGATAGAAGACCCTGAACCAGGACCACCCAGCTAAGCCACTCTCAAATTCCTAAACCACAGAACCTAGTAAACGTAATAAATATTTAGTGCTATTTTAAGCCACTCAAGGATAATTAGTTATATAGCAATAGATGCTTAATGAAGTTAGGCATAGCTTGGAACCAAAAGTCGGCTCTATTATCTGTAAACATGGTCAAGCCACTTAACCTTGTCTAAGTCTTATTT
Organism: Taxidea taxus jeffersonii; assembly: GCA_003697995.1. NCBI lineage: Eukaryota > Metazoa > Chordata > Mammalia > Carnivora > Mustelidae > Taxidea > Taxidea taxus. The sequence goes on from ML102653.1 coordinate 22,681, forward strand.
TACTCGAATGTGAAACAGAAGTGTTATCCAACTGTGACTATCTTATTATGTCACTGTGATAAATACATAAGATAAACAAAAGTATTTTGAAAAAAAGAATTTTGTAAAACTTAGGAGATCACTATTATCACTATTTCATTGATATAGGAATACAACATTTTCTGACTGTTAATTCTTCTATCTCCTAATTTGATTACATTAAGCACTGTCCATGAAGTGCTTTAAACGCCACAGAGGAAAGGTGGTTAACAGAGCAAATCCTGGGTAAGGCAACTTCATGCATGTGTATCAGGTGTAATGTTAAAGGATTGATGGGGACCAACTAATAGAACAAAGAACAAACAACACACCCTGTTACTATATGAGATAGGGTCTGAAAAATTGTGAGAGAATGAACATAGTTTTGAAAAGGACATATCTTCCTCCATTACTTTGAAGATTCTGGGAGCTATAAAAATGGCTTCATATTGGTTCTGTTGCCACATTTCCATTTATCCAGGTTCTTACTTTCTGTTTTCTGCTACGTATTTCCTCTTTCTTCCTCTCAGCGAAGGAAGAAAGTCACTTTTCACAGGGATTCCTTTACAGTCAAATGTTTCTGCACTTATCACCTAGATATAAAACCTTTTTTTAAAATAATAATAAATAATAATAAAACTGTGAGGTTTTGTTTTTTTTTTTAAGTGAAGAGTCATTTTGTGATTCCTCTTACTCAGAGAAGTATTTGAGGTCTTACCATGTTTTTCTTTCTTTCTCTAAACCATGCCTGGAGGTTCTACAATATGTATGAATTTCTCCTCTTCTGTTTCTATAGGCTCTTTTAACTTTTGTCAGTATCTCCCAGGTCCTCATTGGCATATAACAATCATAGGACTAAAAATCTTGTTCAGCTATGTTCTAATCGCTATTGTCCTCTTGATTAAATATGCTGTCAGATGATCACATTGGCAAAACTCAATTTTCATGTACTATGCATGGTATAAACCATCTCTGCACATGTAGTTGTTACTTAAATATGAGACCACTACTTGGAAAAACAGTACCTGTGTTCATTTGCATAAAGAATAAAAAAATACTGTGCTCATTAACCTTGTTGCTTTTTCAGCTTCCGGACCTCCATCAACTTACCATCTCCTTTGGACTCTGGGAAGAGACTTAACTCATTAACTCATAAATATATGTCATCACTGTACTCAATGGTCTACAGATTTCCAAGATTAATGTTTCATATTTTCTTCTTGGTGACCTGGAGACTATGAATTGACAAAATAGCCAAACTTAATTTGGCTTAGAAATTGCATAAAAAATTTCTTCTCTTTTCACCTTGCCAAAGATGTACCATCCCTATATCACACAAAGAGGATTTGTAGAAGGAGACAGGAAAGGAAAAACAGGAAGGAAAAGACTTTTCTCTTGTATTCAGGCTGCCCACCGCTTCCCTCCCGCCCCTTTCTTTTATGCATAACAGGCTTTGCTGTGTCTGCGCGTATAGGAGGGTGTTAAATGTGCAGTCTCATTGACTGCGGAAGAGTCAGGAAGGAGGGGTTTATTTTTGCTTTGCTTTGCCCTGTCTTCATTTCTCCTGTTGCATAAGCTTCTTATCTACATTAATTTTAGCCTCCAAAGATGTTTTGCATAACACAGAATTATAATGTAGTGTCTAAAATAGTGCTGCAAACCATAGTTTCAGATACACTAGGAAGATGAATCATTTCCTTAACATGGGCCACTGTGTTATTTGAAATGATTACTTATGAGACCGAAGCAATACATAATTAAGCAGCATATGACAAGCAAAAAAGAAATCAAGGAAATTCAGACAATAAATGCTTCCTCAGTTCTTCACAGAGGACTAGGAGAAATCTGCAACTCCTTCTCATTTCCATTTTTAAATAAAGGGGTGTTGAGTACCATAACTATGTGTTCCAGTCATGAGTAGAAAGATCTGGGCCACAGAAATGAAAAAATGGACTGAGGCTGACTTACATCACTGTGGACTATGAATCCTCTACAAATCTATGACTGGGTATATATTATTGTGTTGAATCTATTTTTCTATTTGAGTTTTACTTCTTTTGATGTGTGTGCTTACTTTTTTTTTTTTTTTATCCCTCTTGAAACAGCTCCACAGTCAGAGTTTGTGCCAACTCTGAACAGCAAGAGGAAAGGGAAAAGGGGTTAGCTATCTCTAACGCATTCAACTTAGTAAGAGTCTTGGATGTTTTTTCCAGGTTTTCACTCCTAACAGCCATGCCAGCACCACCATGAATACTAATGACATGTAATCGAGGGCATCAATCACGGTCCACCCAGGCAAGGGACATAACTATGTACAAAGTAATAGTCCTTCTGGCTTAATAAAGCCTTCTTAAAGAAAAACTATTTGCATTCAAATTCAGATAAGCTAGCAGAGAATATGTAAGGGAGGAAAGTAACAGTTCTCATCGGAGTCTCAGAAACTAGGTTGTGTATTTTTAAGGACAGATACTGGTGCCGGGAACCACTACCACCTTATATCTCTTTCTTCTCCTATTTCTTGTGCCCCATCAAAGTCCTGGGCACGTAGTGTTTATTGAACATAGGTTGGAAGAAACATCATAGGAGATATGGCATTAAACTGTAGAAACAGAAAGCAAAAGGTTATAACAGCTGGACTTAATAATATTTAGATCAGCAAATATTTTTACTGCAATCTTCAAGGTTTGCTGCCAGCCTATGAAGTTGAAATTAATATCTCTGTCAGACTTAAGCCTCATCTTTCTGCCATCTTCTCAGACTATGTGTCTATTTTCTATATATTCCTCTTTTTTCTAATGATAAATAAGCCTCAGATGTCATTTCAAAACTTGTTAACTTTGGGACTGAAGTGATATAAGGTGGCATTATTGTAAAGTGAAGCTGTAGCTCTTTATTGTGAAGAGACACCATCACAGCAGCCACATCCTTGGAATGAATGCATCAGCTTACAAACCTCACTTTGCAAGAAGCTCCTGATGAACCTTGAAAACCATGTCAACAGAGACCCCAACTAAGAGCAAGTTGCAACATGGTATAACAGCATATAGGATTTCCCGTAACCTGTTCAGGCTTCTGCTATCATTCAGGGCCTTTTTGAAACCCTAATCCCCCCCCCCCCTGCTAACTTTTCCAAACTCACTGCAAATGAAAGGGATGATCAGAGAGTTGAGATAGCCACATTTTATTTTATATGGTAATAATATTTGGTCATGAATGCAAAGACTGCTCGGGCCAGAGACCATATATAAATTTAGTTATGAAATTATCCCCCATACAGGTGAGTCTTTGTCTATTTTTCTTTTTTCATTCTCACCATATACAATTTAGAGTGTGAGTTTCTACGGGAAACATAAGTTTAGCTGAATTCCTATATCTAGCTGAGGGAGGAGGTGCAGAGAAATAGGTCATGTTAGTCCAATATTGCTGCAATCATGCTCTATGACAAACAACCACAAAATCTCAGTGGCACACAACCAAAAGAATGTTTTTCCACTCTATATGTCAAATAAGCATGGCGCCACTTTGGTCTGTGTACCTAGAGAGCTTCTGGGCTTTGATGCTTTTGGTTCACGCTGGAGCCAAGGCTGAAAGTGTAGTAAGCACATGGTCCATATTCTTCTCATTGCAGAGATCTGAAGCTCCTAGAAGGACAAGCCAAAATGTGTGATGCCTCTTACGGCCTAGACTCAGTATGTAAACACTGTCCCTGTTACCCATGGTCCACTGGATAAATCATGTCTTTGGTCTAAGATAATATCCATGGGTTACAAAAATATAATCTTCTCATGGAAAGGGAGGCATAAAAGTGAAAGTATACTGAAAAATATTCTAAATCTACCATAATCTCCTCCCTTATTCAAAAATGTTTACTTCTCTCCCATAGGCAGAAAAAAAAGCTCACTATCATTCCAAAAATCTCCACTCTGCTCCCCAAAGTCTTATCCAAACATAGTCTTGAAGGTCAGATGTAGCTCCTCATGACCAGAGACTTATCAATTAAAAAGAAAAATTATCTGTTCCCTATACAGGCAACACTTAGCCATGCAAAAGGAACAGAATAACTCCAGGAAACACTTCCATAGAGAAAGGGAAATCCCAGTGGGAAAATGTTACTAGGACCCTTATCCTGTTAATAGACTATTCCTTGAATAAGCACAAGTTCTGTCTCCCTGACAATAGTATCATAATACATTGTTTTCTATAGTTCACAGTCTCAGATTCTGGAAGATATTTCATGTGTCATCTTTTCCTGAGCCACTTCCAAAGAGCAAATACTATTTTTTTTTCACTCATCTACTTCTGTGTGACAAATTACCTCAAAATCCAATTGCTTAGAGGAATAGTGACATTGTTTCTCCGGTCCTATGGGCTACCTGACTTTAACTGATGGTTCTTCTAGGCTATGCAGTGTTTTCTAGGGTCACTGGTGTAGCTGTATTCAGTTGGCAATCTGGCTGGGGCTGGAAAGTCCAAAATGGTCTCACTCACAGTCTAGCTGTTGGTGCTGGCTATTGGTTAGGGCAATGATATTCTCCTCTATAAGATCTCTTAATGAGGCTCTCATCATTTGGTAGGACTTTATTACGGCATGTAGTAAAGTTAACTGAAGTCAGTTTGAGGCTTTTAAATGTTGTTTCTAAGCCCTGTTAGGATAGATCCAAAGTAGTCTCTGGCCTACAGTCCCTTTATCCCCCACTAGTAAGACAATATCCTTCTCAAGACTCTACCAAGACTCATGCATTAAAAATTCCCTGTTTTGGCTGGTGGGAGTGCAAATACTCCCAGAACAATATGAGCTCTTGGAGTGGTTGAGAACAGTGCTTTCTTGTTCCTTCGCCAACCTCATGGCCTTTAATGAAGATCGTGAAGATCAGAACTCAGTCAAAATATGAGGGCTCCTCCTTACTTACAAATCTCTTAAGTTCTCTCTGTGCACCTCCCTCCTTTCCCGTATTTTCCCCTGGAAATTCTAGCTTGGAATTACCTCAGACTTCCTGAATTTTATTTACAAAACAAAAACAATTGTGTTCTATTTGTTTACCCACTCCTTGCATGGCAGCCTAGAAACTGCTTCCTGGGCAGTAAGCCCAAGAAACTGCAGGATTTCCTTGGTCGGTTTCCTTCTCTCAATAACAGTCCTGCCTATTGTCCAGTGTGTGAAAACAGTTGTTTCACATGTTTTGTCTGCTTTTTTAGTTCATTGTGGACAGAGAGCAATTAATCCTTCATGACTAGAGCAGACCCAAGTAGTTTTTAGTATTCTACTTTATCTACACTCTTGACTAATGACCTATTACTTTGTTTTATTTTTTAGTTGCCTCTTTACAGTTTTATGATATGTAACTTTGACTTATAAGAGACTACCTTCACGGGCACCTGGGTGGCTCAGTTTTTAAGCATCTACCTTCGGCTCTGATCATGATCTCAGAATCCTGGGATCTAGCCTGGTGGCAGGCTCCCAGCTCAACAGGAAGCCTGCTCCTCCCTCTTCCACTCCCCTGCTTGTGTTCACTCTCTCACTGTCTGTCAAATAAACAACACCTTTGGGAAAAAAAAAAACAAAACTACTTTCACGTGGTATTATTCCGTTTTACATGTAACATTAAGAACTGACAACATACTTTAATACTCCCTACTAATACTCCCTACTACTGGCCACAAATTCTTTCAGCTTTTGTTCGCCTAAAAAAGTTTTTTCTCACTTTGTTGCTGGATATAGAATTCTAGATTGACCATTTTGTTTTGCTTTTTTCTTTCAACACCAGGAGAGCGCCACCCTAACATTTTAGGCTTAGTGTTTTCATCATGTATCTTTCCTTTTAATACTCCTATTCTCTGTGCTATTGTTTTCATTCATATTTTCCTTCACATGTTCTAAACACTTCAACAATTATTTTTGCTTAAAGAGTAGAATGTCTTTTAAAGACATTGAAGATATTAGAAGATGAGAAAACAAGGTTTTTGTATTCATATGCATATTAGTCAAGAGTTCTTTATTCCTTTGTATTGATATAAGCTTCTTTCTCAGATTATTTTTCTTCCTCCTAATGGACTTCTTTTTACATTCCTTATCGTGTAGGTCTACTGGCCACAAATTCTTTCAGCTTTTGTTCATCTAAAAAAGTTTTTTCTCACTTTGTTGCTGGATATAGAATTCTAGATTGACCATTTTGTTTTGTTTTTTTCTTTCAACACTAGGAGAGCGCCACCCTAACATTTTAGGCTTAGTGTTTTCATTATGTATCTTTCCTTTTAATATTGCATGGGTTCTGATGAAAATACAGAAGGCATCCTTACCTTTTCACTCTGTACATGTCTTTTCTTTTCCTTGCCTGCTTTTATATTTTATTCCTCTCTACATAGTATGAACATTTGCATTCTAGCCTTTTTATGTTTATAGTTTGCATGGTAATTTTTTTTCTCTGTCTGTACTTTGAACATCCTGGATGTGTATGTTTGTGTGTATGCACACACAAAATCTCTTGAAGCAGCATATAGTTGGATTTTGCTTTTTTAGTCAAGCTGAAAGTCTTACCTTTAAATTGAAGTGTTTCCATTAATTTGCTACCAAATTGATTTACCACTGCTTGCCTTCTCTATTTTGTTGTTGTTATTGTTCTGTTCTTTCTTTCCTTCCTTTTTAATAAGTTAATTGAATATTTTTATAGCTCAATTTTAATTATCTACTGGCTTTTTAGCTATACTTGATTACATTGTTTTTATAGGTTACTCAAGAGATTAGCGATCTCTTCACAGATGAAAATACATATCCTTAACTTTTCAGCCTACTTAGTATGAATAGTTATTATTCACATAAAATATAGAAAGCATACAACCATATTTGCCCATTTACCCCTCTAATCTTTTATGGTATAGTTATATGCTATATCCACATACTGGAACCTTATAATACAGTATTATAACTTTTTGCATTAAACAATCATGTGTATTTTTAAAATAATAAAAAAGTTGTCTTTTACATTCACTC
>ML102653.1:29696-44826 GCA_003697995.1 Taxidea taxus jeffersonii
CATGTGTATTTTTAAAATAATAAAAAAGTTGTCTTTTACATTCACTCATACATCTTCATTCCCACTACTACATATTTCTTCATGAAATTCATTTTCCACCTGGTATAATTTCTTTTCAATCTGCACTACTTCCTTAGTTTTGCTTACCTAAAAATGTCTTTATGTAGCCTATAGTATTGAATATTTTTCTGAATTTCAAGAATAATACTTTGTTTTTCATTTTGTTTTGTTTTATCTGAATACCTAGAGATGGGGAAGGCTTCCAGCACAATCATTTTAAGGGAGTAGATCAGGAGACTGGTGTCAGGCCTACTGATTTTAAGATAAATCTCTAAGTAGATATATAAGCCCAGTGGTTAAGAGAGCAGTCAGAATTGGATTTAAAAAATTAGAAGTTGTCAGTCTATATAGCAGATAATATGTAGAGCTATGAAACTAGGAAAAAATCAACAAGGGAGTGAAAGTAGATAAAAAAGTGATGGGGGCTGTCACTTAGGGCACTCCAACATGAAGATGTTAGGAAGAAGAAGAATTTAACAACAGAAAGTGAGAAGGAGCAACCCATTAGTTAGGAGGAAAATTAGTAGTTTGTTTATTCTGGAAACCATATAAAGAAGGAATTAAGGAAGAGAATAAAATCAACTGTGTCAAGTGCTACTGACAGTTAAGAGAAGAAAAAAATTGACCATCAGAATTAACAGACTGTAGAATATCAGCAGCTTTTAAGTTTTGATTAAGTGATGGAGTTAAAGTTTGACTGGAGTAGGGAGTTAATTTTTGATGATGACAAATGTGAGTAGCTAAGTACCTCAACTACAATATAATAATGATATGTAAGTAATATTATATTTTATTATAACATTACTTTATACTTTTATACTGTATTACTATATACTTTTTAATATACTATATTACTATATACTTTTATACTATATTACTATATACTTTTATACTATATTACTTTATACTTTTATACTATTTTGTTGGATTCATACCCATACTTTTATACTATATTACTATATGCTTTTATATATACTATATACTATATTACTATATACTTTTATACTATATTACTTTATACTTTTATACTATTTTGTTGGATTCACACCCAACCTGAAAATACCACTTCTTGAGAACTACCCTCCACCCCACTCCCTGAAAATATGACAGTTCTGGTGACAAAACTAGAGCATCTTGAGATATATATATATATATATATATGTAGATATAGATGTAGATATATTTTCTATATGTAGAATATATATGTGTGTGTATATATATACAAATATATGAATAAATATAGTGAGACATATAGAAATATATAATATATATATTTATAGAAATAATATATTTTTTGGAGAGGCAAAGAGTGCATATGTGCATGAGAGGTGGAGGGCAGAGGGAGAGACAGAATCTTAAGCAGGCTCCTCACAGAGCCCATGCAGGACTTGATCTCACGACCCCGAGACCATGACCTGAGCTGAAATCAAGAGTCAACAATTAACTGACTGAGGTGCTCCAATATATTTGTTTTGATCTGAAGATGTCCTGACCCATTATGAAATCCTCAGATACCATCTCCCAAAATTACCTCCCTTGCTGAAGGACCTTTTCAATCAAGCAAACAGAAATTTCCTATTGCCAATATATTTTACAATCACCTAAGTATGCACATGCTTCATCTGTGGGGCAATTCTGTAGAACTGTAGACATACTACTCATAGTTTCATTTTGTCATCCCTGATGGAGAAATGTAATGGGGTTCACTTAACTTTGAAAGTGGTCATTTTAAGTATAGAGTATCTGATTAAGCAATAAAGGAATTCACAAATTAATAGAATGAATTAATGATTAACATACCTCTCAGAATGTTCGTAAATTGAAATAATTATGGCAAAAATTCTGCCCATGAATTGGAGGCTATTATCATTCTGCAGGGGTAGGTATGTCTCTTTTCTGTGAGTGTGAACAAGCTTTCAAAATACATAAGACTATATTATAGTAACTTGCATTGATACCAGAGACCCACATACTTTTGAAGCTGAGGCTACAGAGACAACTGATTTGCCTGTTGGACTAAATTTGTTCTTAATTTTAGCTGAACTACATGTCCTTTCATATTTTAAATGATACTTAATACCTATTTAGCTGACATGTCTTGATAATTTAAATTATCAAAAAAGGTAGAATGTTAAAAAATATCAGATTCCCCACAAATTGTCCCATCTATTACAAATGAATAAAACGAGTCTGTTTGTGAAATGAAATGCTCAAGGTCACATATCTAGCAAGTGCACTCTTTCTCTCTCTCTTTCTCCACCCCCCCTTGGGAGATTCATGGAGTTCAAGAGGAGCACATGAGTGGAATTTACTGGTGTATGATTTCCCTAATGTTGTTGTTATAAACATTTGTTTTTAAGTTATTTATTCATTTCCATCATGGACTGTCTGGAGTTTTCATCAGATTTTTCAAGGGCTGTGATTCAGAAAATTACCCAAAACTCCAAACTGTGTTTCCAGCTTCTCAGAATAATGCACTGACAAAGTTAATTCATTATTCACACCAAACCATATTAAGATCCTTTAGAAAGAGAATACTTGTCTATACATCTTGAAAGATTTCTATTCGCAACTTTTCCATGCTAGGTCATAAATAACCTCTAAAATAAGTTTCACCTTAGGCAAATCCATCACCAATCAAAATGCAAGCAGAAAGACAAGGGTAAAAAAATGTGTCAGGCCATTTTAATCAACTTGGAGGTCACTAATTATGTGAGATAAAAACCTTCTCTGACACAGGGTATTTAATCAACATTTTGAGTAAGATATGCCTTTGTCCCTGCTGGTCCTCTGAATAAATAACATCAACTCACACCCATGTGTACTTCTTCTTTTCTAAAACATTTGTGCGCCATTGTGAGGACAACATTCTTATTAGACTTCAGGTGTCATTATTCACAATTTGTGTAACTAAGAGCAGAAAGGGCCTAGATAATGATTAAAAATGAAAAATAACTGTCTTTAACTTAAACATCATTCTCTATTGTATTTTCTGAGTTCAAGATATGACTTCTCAGATGAAATAAAACTAAAGGCTAATATAAAATATTTATAGGTATTTTCATTACAATCAATTATATAAGAAACAATCCATGAACAAAATTCAATTTCCATGTACTTAAACCTCAAAATCAAATTATTCTCCTCTCATTTGTAGTTTTAAAATATTAAGGGGAATTCTATTCACATAGTTCTATCACATTGCCAGAATTATCATTGGCTAAATTTCTGGAGCATCTACTTTTGACTGTACAGGGAAATTTGGAATTTCTTAACACTGGAAAAAAGAGAAAGAAAGAAAATATAGGTTACTATCAAAGCAATTGTATAGAACTCTAGTACAGTATAGTTCATATATAGTTCTATAATATAGAAAATCAGAGTGTTACCTACAACAGGAACAAAAGGAAGTCTGTCCCATGGAGCCAGAGCAACTAGTTTCTAGCAGAAGACACATGAAAAATTAGACCTACCCTTTTCACCAAGAGTACCATGGAACAGGAGTATGAAAAATTATATGAAAAAAGACCAAAAAACAAAACCAAAGGCTGCAAGTAAGAGAATCTGTGAATGAATGTCTTAGACTTAGCTATAATCACATAAAAGGAAAAGAAAAAGAAAAATGGCTTAAAGAATACAGAGCTTCACTTCTTTCTTATGTAAAGTGAGTCTAAAGTATGCAGTCCAGGACTGTTACAGAGTTCTAGTGTTTATACGATTGAGGATTTGGGGGAAATCTAGATTCCATTACTAAGGAAATAGTTAAGTCAAATGTGATGGACACACACAGTCCAGAAGTCAGTCCAGATGTCAGAAGGAATAAACTGGATGTGCAGACACAATGTAACTAAATCACAAGGAAAAAACAGTAATGGATGAAAATGCACAGAAGAACAAGACCCATAGTAGGTAAAACAAACAAAGAAACAAAAATATATATATATAAAAGTTAATAGTACATATTTTCTTTTTTTTTTAAGATTTTATTTTATTTATTTGACAGATAAGATCACAAGTAGGCAGAGAGGCAGGCAGAAAGAGAGAGAGGAAGGGAAGCAGGCTCCCTGCTGAGGAGAGAGCCTGAGGCAGGGCTGGATCCCAGGACCCTGGGATCATGACCTGTGCCAAAGGCAGAGGCTTTAACCCACTGAGCCACCCAGGTGCCCCAACACTACGTATTTTCAAGGTTACTTACAAATTCAAAGGTTTCTTAAAGTGGCAACCTGCAAAGCAGAAAAACCAGTGGGCAATAAAGATGAAAAAGATTACTGGGGTGCCTGGGTGGCTCAGTCGGTTAAGCACCTGCCTTCAGCTCAGTCATGATCTCAGGGTCCTGGGATCAAGCCCCACATCCAACTTGGAAGGAAGCCTGCTTCTCCCTCTCCTTCTTCCTGCTGCTCCTCTGCTTGTACTCTCTCTCTCTCTGTCAAATAAATAAATAAAATCTTTAAAAGATTAAATTAAGATTAAAAGGAAAGATTTAGCTTGATTGCTAAATAGTCAAAGTGACACTTTCTAAGGAACCACATTTGTAGTGTCTCATGACATTGAAACATATGACTAACATTATACTGGAATTCTGTGAAGACCAACAACAGTATTCTTTTTTTTAATTTTTATTTATTTTTAAAATTTCTTTTCAGTGTAACAGAATTCATTGTTTATGCACCACACCCAGTGCTCTATGCAATATGTGATCTCCATAATACCCACCACCAAGCTCACCCAACCTCCCACCCCCCCCCGACCCTCCAAAACCCTCAGATTGTTTTTCAGAATCCACAGTCTCTCATGGTTCATCTCCCCCTCCAATTTCCCACAACTCACTTCTCCTCTCCATCTCCCCATGTCCTCCGTGTTATTCCTTATGCTCCACAAATAAGTGAAACCATATGATAATTGACTCTCTCTGCTTGACTTATTTCACTCAGCATAATCTCTTCCAGTCCTGTCCCTGTTGATATAAAAGTTGGGTATTCATCCTTTCTGATGGAGGCATAATACTCCATGGTATATATGGACCACATCTTCCTTATCCATTCGTCTGTTGACGGGCATCTTTGTTCTTTCCACAGTCTGGCAACTGTGGCTATTGCTGCTATGAACATTGGGGTACAGATGGCCCTTCTTTCCACCACATCTGTATCTTTGGGGTAAATCCCCAGTAGTGCAATTGCAGGGTCATAGGGAAGCTCTATTTTTAATTTCTTAAGGAATCTCCACACTGTTCTCCAAAGTGGCTGCACCAACTTGCATTCCCACCAACAGTGTAAGAGGGTTCCCCTTTCTCCACATCCTCTCCAACACATGTTGTTTACTGTCTTGTTAATTTTGGCCATTCTAACTGGTGTAAGGTGGTATCTCAATGGTTTTTATTTGAATCTCCCTGATGGCTAGTGATGATGGACATTTTTTCATGTGTCTGTTGGCCATTTGTATGTCTTCATTGGAGAAGTGTCTGTTTATGTCTTCTGCCCATTTTTTGATGTAATTTCTGTTTCGTGTGTGTTGAGTTTGAGGAGTTCTTTATAGATCTTGGATATCAGCCCTTTGTCTGTAGTGTCATTTGCGGATATCGTCTCCCATTCTGTGGGTTGCCTCTTCGTTTTGTTGACTGTTTCCTTTGCTGTGCAGAAGCTTTTGATCTTGATGAAGTCCCAAAAATTCATTTTTGCTTTTGTTTCCTTTGCCTTTGGAGACATCATCTTGAAAGAAGTTGCTGTGGCCGATGTCAAAGAGGTTACTGCCTATGTTCTCCTCTAGGATTCTGATGGATTCCTGCCTCATGTTAGGTCTTTTACCCATTTCGAGTTTATCTTTGTGTATGGTATAAGAGAATGGTTGAGTTTCATGCTTCTACACATAGCTATCCAATTTTCCCAGCACCATTTATTGAAGAGACTGTCTTTTTTCCACTGCATATTTTTTCCTGCTTTGTCGAAGATTATTTGACCATAGAGTTAAGGGTCCCTATCTGGGCTCTCTACTCTGTTTCACTGGTGTATGTGTCTGTTTTTATGCCAGTACCATGCTGTCTTGGTCATCACAGCTTCAACAACAGCATTTTATTAGAAAAGGAATAAGTCTTCCAAGGAAGATGCAAAGAAGGAAAGTGAAAAAGAAAAGAAAATAAAGGAAATGGAGCCTCAATTATGAAATAAATTTACATGAGCCTATTTACAGTAATCCAAATCTCTGCAAACAAGAGTTTTTACATGAGCTTCAAATTCTTATGAATGGATATCTTAAAAAAAAAAAAGAGGGACTTAAAAAACTGGTCAGAAATAAGTTTTTTTTTCAAGTTTTATTTTTAATTCCAGTTAACATCAGTGTTCTATTAGTTTCAGGTGTATGATATAGTGATTCAATTCTAGAAACTGAGAGCATCGTCTGAGTCAGCCAATGAGAAAAAGGGAACCTCCATCTTATGACCCCAAAGAAATTAATTCTGGCGCGTCTCCTGGGTCGCTAAGTGGGTTAAGCCTCTGACTTAAGTTCAGGTCATGATCTCAGGGTACTGGGATGGAGCCCCACATTGGGTTCTCCACTCAGTGGGGAGCCTGCTTCTCCCTCTCTCTCTGCTTGCCTCTCTGCCTACTTGTGATCTCTCTCTCTATCAAATAAATTAAAAACCTTAAAAAGAAAAGAAATTAATTCTGGCAATAAGAAGAACGAGCTTGGAAGGGGATTCTTTATCAGAACTTCCAGAAAAAGAAGGCCAGTCTATAATTTCAGTCTTGCGATTCCCTGAGCACAGAGTGAGCCAAGCTCTTCCATGCTTCTGAAGTACAGACTGTGAACTAGTAAGTGGGTGTTATTTTAAGTCACTAATTTTGTGGTGCTTTGTTATGCAGCCATAGAGAACTAACATACCATAACTATACCACTGCAGTTTCACTGTGGATTTTTTTCAGCAATGTGATGATATGCATTTAACCCATGAGTAAAAAAGAATTATATTTCAAATTAACAATTTTAACTAACATTTTGAGTATAAAGGACATGGTGGCCCAAGTTTTCTCCATGAAAAATGAACTAATGTCTTAATATAGCATTCTTATAAAAAATAATGAACACTGATGAGCTATGATTATAAATATAAAAGTTCCCCAAATTGCCTAAAACAAGGATTTATTCCATTTGATTTTAATAAGAGTCATTATTTTGAAAGAGAGCTGATTTTAAAAAATCAATTTGAAAGTAATTCAGAAATTATTTATTAAATATGTCTAAATTATTAAAAATTCATCAACAGCAGCACTAAGTATAGAAAGCATGTTTAAGTAAAACAAGATATCAGCTCCAGTGCTGACTGTACAAGGAGACTTATAGGATTTGGGGAGAAAAATCCTACACTGTAGTCCCAGTTTTCTGATCTCTATCAGTTTAGACTAAATCAGCTCAAAGGTCCCTGTGAACTAAATTTTGATATTTATATTAGGAAAGAATTGGCTAAAAGGTAAGGCATATTGCTGAAAACAAACAAATATATAAAAATATATATTACATATAATATATGCAAGTATATAATATAATAATTTATATAATAAATATATAAAAAGAAAACCTGGTAAATATTTTAATGTAGCACACTTAAAAAGTGTATTTGAGCAGCTTTTCCAAAGAAAACAATAAATAATAATAACTGTTTTGAGCAAATGAGATTTGTATAAAAGCTCTATAGAAAAAAATAATACTGTATATAAGTCTATATACATCTATATACATATAGAATTTCAAGGGATTACTGAAGTCACTTGCATTTTCAATTTCAGGTAAAAACTTTTGAGACACAACACAGACTGTAGGAAAAAGAGGCAGGGGGCAAAGAAGGTATAAAAATCAAAGAAAAAAATATGACCCTGTCCTGAGAATATCTAAAATCTCAAATCAGAGAAAACCAATTCAGCCAAGTAAATGAGAAGAAAAGCCCAGGAGAGTAATAAGAAAGAAATTAGGATGAAACACTCAATGTAAAGAAAGAATAATGTGAATATTTCTTAAGAAAGAAAATGAGACATCTGGGAAATAGGAAAGGTTTGTCGGAATATAAACAAATGATCTAGATTATCATCCTCAGGAAAGGATTTGCCAGACTTCACCAGCAATGGGAACCTTATCTATTATAACTCTATGTCACCTAGGCCAAGCTTCTGGAAAATTTTGACATCGACAGATTTCCTTGAGCAAATAATAACTACCATAGATCTGTCAACTTGGTGAAAGCATCCAGTCAAAAGAGTCAATATAAAAATGAAATGCTTCTAGGTGAGCTGCTTAGAAAGAGTGAATTTTGCAGCAGCATAAACCTCAATTACCAGTTATTGGCAGGGTCTGCCTATTTTGAAGCACACTCAAGCATCTGTCAAGAAATCTGACATTAACCACTACTTTTCCAGTAGGAGGAAAAATACCTGTCACCCTGCCACTCCTCAAAGTCCTGCCTCAGTGACAGGAATTCTGAGATGGGTTGCCCCTTTTTAGAATTATCATTTACCAACTAGATCCCAAAGAAGGGAAATGGTTGACAGAAGATAGCCCCTGAACCTGTCTGATGCTTCTTAGGAGAAGAGTGAGACAAAACCTTTCTTGTGGATAGAATTGCTAATTTCCACCTGCTCCATAACCTACCAAGCATTACTGATTTAACATGGTAGAAGTAATACCCACCATAAGTGTGACACGCTGTGTACATAAGCTATTACAGGGCTCAGTCCACACAGCAATTTGTAGAAAAAGGCAATAAAAAAACATGCATTGTTATCATCTCTACATTGCAAAAAAAATTGGTGTGAGTCTAGAACTTCCCAATTGCACTTTCCCTGCCATCTACTGCTAAGATGTTCCACTCAGCATTTTCATCTTCTTCCCTAGTGTGAAGTAGAGAAGTCTTTTGGTGAAAAGCATAACTCCAAAAAAACTTACCTTACACTATTATTTAATAACTCTTAACAAATTCACATCCTTTGTCACTGTAAACAACTTTCAATTTACAAGTGACAATAGTTAAAGCTAGAAAAGAACAAAATATACACACAAAGAAAAGACACATAAGGACACAGAATGAGTAACTTCCCTTTTGAGCCTCAATTCTTCACTTCCTTCTCTAGACCCAAGTAGGATATTTCCAGATTTCACAAACATACCATATGCTCCCAATTCCTTAATATTAAAAGCTATATCATCTTGCTTTATTTAAAATGATATTTATAGTTCCCTCTATTCTGTATGTGAATTATTATGCATTTATCCATGATCATTAACATTTATTAAATATTTCTACCAGGTTTCATAGAGTGAATTCTATTCATGAGTTATTGCTCCAAACTACTGCAAGCTAAAAATGGGAATCAGGGGATGGGGGAAAGGCACAGGGGGACTCTTCAGTAATATTAATTTTTTCCTGTTTTATGTGGTTGTTCATTAAATAATAATAAAACTATTTAAATTTCCAGAATGTGACCAAGAAGATAAAATGAAGAGAGAAGATACACTAGAACTAGCTTACTGGGAGACATGGTATATACCACATGGTATAGTGGAACAAGAAATTTAAGTGTTACACGTTAACTTTTTTTGAAACAAAAAAGTACATATTTTTATCTTGTCCTCTTTTTCTTCTGTAGGTTAATATTAAAATAAAAGTATATTTCATGGGGCACCTGAGTGGCTCCCTCAGCTGAGAGACTGACTCTTGGTTTCTGTTCAGGTCTGCTCTCTGGGTGGTGGGATCAAGCTCCGTAGTTGGCTCTGAGCTCAGCATTGTGTCTGCTTGAGATTCTTCCTCTACCTCTGCCCTTCCCCCAACTCACACACATTTTATCTCAAAAAAATGAATAAAACTTTAAATAAAATAAGATAAAAGTATATTTCCTGAGTGGAGTGATAATTCTTAGTAGAGGAATGTCAATCCGAGACAATTTTGTTAAGCTCTTAAGATCTGCTAAAAATATACCATTAAGTGAATATTCCTCCCATAAATAACTGAAGATTTGAATGTAATTCATAAGGCACTTAATATATTAACTGATCTTCATTTATCAACTCAGACCCCCACAAAAAGTAAGACATTTATTTTTAAATCATCAAAACTACAATATCTCCTTTAAAATTCTTCAGTAACTTTTTTTGCTGCACATGTGGACCAAAATCTTGTAAGACCCTGGGTCTAAACCCTGCCTTCCTGGCAAGCTTTCTCTCTCATCATTTGCCTTTCACCCTCTGCAGCGCAGACACTTAACTCTTTCTTTCAGTTCTTCATTGACATACCATACTCACTCCCACCAACAGGGCCTTTGCACAGGCTATTCCTGCCCTCTGTCAAGATGCTTCTCCAGCACAGCCACCCTTTAATTTTAGTTAATTCTTGCTAATCCTTTAGTTCTCAGCTAAGTTACATTTCCTCAGAGAAGTCCTTCTTTAATCATTCCCAGTTTCTTTGTAATATTTTTTCATATACCTATGTTCTTTTTGGTTTGTAATTATGCATAACCAAGGTGACAATTTGGTTAACATCTAGGAAGATAATGTAAACATAACAGGAGTCCAGACATCTATCTTTGGTCACTAATTTATCCATAGCCTCTAGCACAAAGTTTAACATCTAGTAGGTACTCAGTAATTACCTGATAAATAAATGGGTGTTTTATACTCAAGTGACGCATAAATGCTGAGTAGCTAAGAGGGAGAATGTTCCAGTAGAATGTTAATCTAGATTCTCAAGCTGACATCCACTCTTCTATAGTCAGCATTGTGTTACCGAAGAATAAAGGAAAATTAGGAACCAGGAGAACCTGGTTAATTCCTGTTAATTTTCTGTTCACTGAACCAATGGAACAGCCATGCATTTCTGATAAGGATTTGCTTTCCCTGTCAACATTACCATGTGTGAACTTATGAAATGCCTTATTCAATGCATCTTCCACATAATGTTTCTCATTACTGAAGAATTTATTGACTGTAGAGGCAGAACGGTGCTCATGCATGCAATGCTGGTCTTATCATATAGTCCATTGCCTTGAAGGAGCTGACTTGAGCGAACAGGAGAAAGTAGCCTATTAAAGACTCAGTTACAGTTCTGGTTGGGAAATAAATGCCATGAAATGAAAATAGATAATGTATTAAATCAGTAACCTATATACATAGTGCTATTTCTTCCATGCTATAATACATAGGTACAGGAATCAGAGAGGAGTAAAAGTGACTCTTCTTGGTATTAGACATAACAATCCATTCAGAGAAGTTTTTCCTCATAGAGGAATTTTCGGTGTTCCTAAGTTGGGTCTTCTTTTTTTCCTTTTTACAATTTTTATTTATTTATTTCACAGAGAGAGACACGGCAAGAGAGGGAACACAAGCAGGGGTAGTAGGAGAAGGAGAAGCAGGTTCCCCACTGAGCAGGGAGCATGGGACTGGATCCCAGAGCCCTGGGATCATGACCTGAGCCCAACTCAGACACTTAAGACTGAGTCACCCAGGCGCCCCTAGGTTGACACTTAACCAGGCAAGAAAGGGTTTTATTGGGTGATACAATTATGATTCTACTGATTTCAGAGTTGAGACTGCCCCCTGGCCATTTTGGGCTCTTTAGGTCACTGAACCAGTAAATGAAAGAATGAAATAATGAAGATAACTCTTCCTGATTATTAAAGGTAAAATGGATTTTTAAAAAATACAGTGACATTTTCTGAAACACCAGGAATTCTTTGAGATGCTAATTATGTCCATAGCCAATGATAAAAGTTAATGGAAAAATCAATGATAAAAAAGGTCACTGAAAATTCCAAATCTTCAGTTAATCGCCAAGAATGGAATTAAAATCAGGTGAGGTGCTGCCTTGAGGGAAAATGGAATGGCCAGGAGAGTAAGAAAGGTTAAAATACCAACTACAGCTTCATAGCCATTTACAGAAAAAAGGATTGTAGGAGCTCTACACATCATCTTCTTCCCTTGTTACATACATTTATATTTGTAAATATTTAATCCCCCTTTTACTCCCTCTTTTCTCTTATTATTGTATACAAGGATTGTTGGGAGTTATTAATGTTACAGTTTATTCCTTAGCTTCTCCTATATCCAAGTACAACAGTAACTGAGTAAGAGGAGAGTTATTGTTGCCCAGAGATGAAGACAGAGACTATTGGAATTTTGTGTATGTCCTTTTGGGGGTGAAGGTCAGAGCATCTTTCTTTGTACAAACAATAGCTAATTCTTATTAGGGCATAAAGTCATTCAAATGAGTTAGTTGAGCTAAATAAGTAAAAAGGTGAGCTGCATCTATTTTTAAGCTATTGTCTATGGTCCAAATATAAATCTTCTATCCTTTGCTTTGGGACACTGGGCTGCAACCAGGAGTGTACTAGAGCAAGCACACACCAGGACACAAGAGCCAAATGTTAAATTCTCAGGAATTTTGAAGCTGGTTCTTAAATAGCCATTATTTATAATTAAAGTATGCAAATTTTATATTAAATAAATTGTACTATATATAAAGGAAATACTCAAAATATATCACTTTACTACATTTTACTATTCCCTATTTTGAGATCATTTATATCCCCTCTATCTGTATTATATCTGAATACTATCATCATACTGTCATATAATGTTATTATCTTGAAATTAACTATAATGGAAGTATTTATACCGTCAATATAAGCAAGTTCTATAAATTTGGGCTTCTTCTTTTCTCCTAGAAGCTAGTTGTTAAACATATTAAGCATACCACTGGTTGGGACTCTGCTAATTACATTTTTCTTTAGTCAATTATCTTATATGTTTTGCTAAAAGATGGCACAGTAGAGGGATATGAAAAGGCAGGAGGAGGAAAGAAGGAATTCCTTCCTTTCTGACTGATCACCATTACTGTCAGAATAGTGCCAGTAAAAGCACACTTCACCCTGGAGGGAGTAGCTGGCTTCAGTCTTCAGCTTCTTTCAACAACCCCAGTACCATATTGGATTCCAAAGAGTAACAGTTTGAATTCTTAGAGGTGAGAAGATATGCCCAACTCCCATTCAGTTTTCCCACCTTTGAGCCAACCATTCAAGCAGAGACCCAGCCTATTTTGATGGTGCTTATCTAAACTAGATTTTATTTCATTCTTAAGTTATATATTCATTATTCTTCGTAAATAATTGATACATGATATTGATGGAAGTTACATGGTAAATATACTCACGCCATAAGTTTTCCAACTGTTTTTGGTCCTCACACATCCCTTTCCCTCCTCTTCCTGGAACTACTTAAAATACACAGAAGTATCTATCTATCTAGAATTAATCACAAATAATAATCATCTCGACTTATTATTATCCTTATGTTTCAAACAGAGCCCACGGATACCTCTCCTTCATTTACTTGAAACAATATTTTTAAAGTAATTATAACAGTTTATCAACACTAAGGGACTTATGTAAATGTTTAATAACCATTTTTCCATTAGTGAGTATTTTAAATTACTGATAATTGGATCATACACCCACACAGTGACATAATCATATCATTCTTATTATGAAGTATAATATTGGAAGTTGGGCCAGATGTTTTGTTTTGTCTCCCTTTTTTTAAGCTAAGTTTCATACTTAGGAGAGACTTTTATGCACTGTTACAAACCCACTTATTTGTTAAACAACAATACAAAGTTAAAGTTAAAAATGAACCTTCATTTTTGTTACATCTAGTGCCTTGCTCATATAATACCAATCTAGAATTTATCATGCTGTATTGTCTTTCAGAAAGAATCTATTTGTATGTATAAAGCCAATGAATGTAAGTAAAATTTTTGTGTTATTTTTATATTGCTAACATTTATTACATTTATTGATTATTCAGTTAGAAACACTAGCAACAGTTGCTAAATTTCCATATTTTAAAAATGATTATGTTAAATGTAATATATATAAAAGCTTCATGTTTTAAAGGAACTACTATTAAATATAATATAAATATATTCTTTACAAATATTTTAAAAATTTCCAACTTTCAGCAATGTCTTGCACTTAGAAACACACACTGGAATTCACTCTTGTTTTCCTCATACCTGATTTTATAGCATTTCTTTCTCTAGCTTCTGAAATGTAGAGCTTTATTTATGTGGTGGAAGACTCACTTTTGTTAGAATAATTTATTATCCATTACTCTGCCTTCAAAAGGTTCTGAAATAAAACCAGGCCATATACACAAACATTAATGTAGCAAGGCACTGAGACTTTAACTCTTGAAGGAAAAAACTGGCTTGTTACCTGTAGTTCATGCAGATCAGGACAGGGCTGGTGAAGAGCCTATAACTGATTTAAGTGGAAACTCTAAAATCAAGAAGTTTTAATAATGTCTTATTATGCATTATGCTAAGAATCCTGTGGAGTGGCGGGAAAATGGAATTAAACTACCCTAATTAAATAATCTAGTGACCTGGTCTAGTTGTATTTAGCCAAGATATCCAGAGATTCCCCAGGCATATCAAGTTAACTTGGTCATACTTAAAATTCATCAGTAAAATGATTTACTCCTAAAAAGTTTTTTCTCAGAGATGTAAGGACAAATTAGAATATTGTAAAGTTATAGGCATTTTGGGTTTCTTGGTGTTTTTAAAATGAAAAACTACCCTGGAAATCATAAGGTAACTTGATTTATTACTGGTATTTTAATCACAGCACTTATTTTGCCTATTGCATGGATTTTTATTTTTTTATTTTTTTTAAAGATTTTATTTATTTATTTGACAGACAAGTCAGCAGAGAGGCAGGCAGAGAGAGAGAAGAGGAAGCAAGCTCCCACCTAGCAGAGAGCCTGATGTGGGGCTCGATCCCAAACCCTGGGATCATGACCTGAGTCGAAGGCAGAGGCTTTAACCCACTGAGCCACCCAGGTGCCCCAACCTATCGCATGGATTTTTAAAGCTAAATTACATATATATATTTAAATATTTGATTTTATTTATTTATTTATTTATTTAGCACTCAGGGAGGGGAAGGGGCAGAGGAAGAGGGAATATCTCAAGTAGACTCCATGCGGAGTGTGGAGCTCCTGGCAGGGCACCATCCTACGACCCTAAGATGGTGACCTGAGA
>ML102654.1:0-20263 GCA_003697995.1 Taxidea taxus jeffersonii
TTTTTGCCTCCCTCGTTATGATTTGCAGGGTAATGATGTCATTAAACCGCTTTTAAAACTTCCACATTAGCCAAGTGATGGGATCATAACCAACACTTTGGCGAGATTTCAAAACTGAAGGGGAGTTGTGAGGCGAGTTCATTTGTAATAAAATGAAATGACTCGGAGGTTTTAGTTTTCAATTATAAAAGTTCTAGTGCCAAAGGCTCAGCTGCGCAATTCAGTCCTTAGCGATTTTCACTCATATCTTCTCAGCACTTGACATCTAAATACCGGGGCAGTCGACGGCTGTCAGGGAGCTCCACTCACCGCAGGGCTGTGCGCGGAGCTGGGGGAGGAACAGGAGTGAAAATGTTCCCCGCTCTCGGGGAACATAGAACTTAGAGTAAACCTGAGCCCCTAAATAGATCAATTATTCACTTAAAATGTTGCAAGAGTTCTCACAATGGGCTCTTTAGGAACCTTCTTTTTATAAACCATTATAATGATTTGTGTTTATTTTAAATAATTTACCCAGTATAAAAAGGCACAAAGAAAATACAGATTGCCAGTCATCCTAACATTCAAAGAACCGCTGTTAACATTTTAATGAATAACTTTGCATTTTTTTTTCAATGCACATACTGGGTAATTTTATACACGCATTTCCTTTTTTTTTTTTTTTTAAGGTATCACATTGCTTTCTTCTCGTAATGTAACATGGCCAACTTTGCTGGTAATTGCTGATATATGGTGTAATTTTAGTGGCTGCCAAGCATTCCTTTGCAAGGATATGCCATGATATGCTTCATCAGTTTTCTATCAATTTAGATTATTTTCTGATTTTCTGGTTGTAAAGAGCAATGCAGTTAATATCCTTATATATTTGTGTATGTCCAATGGTCCCCTTATGACCTGAAGACAAATGGCCCTCTGTGGAATTTCTAGATCAAATGTCAGCTTTTTTGAATCAAGCCCTGGATATATTTTGGTACACTGACTTCCAAAGGCTCCGTGGTAAATGTCTTCTCTAAAAAATGTTCATTATTTTGATTAGATGATTATGTCACAATTCAAATGCATAATGGATAGGAGTCTCTCTCCATGTCCAAGGCTACTCAAGTGTGTAAGTTGGTTCTAAAAAGTTGATGTCCTTGTGACTCCATCAAGAACTCTGAGTTTTGGTCCTTTCAACTCATGTCCGCCAGTCCTTCCCTTCCCTGTTGGAAGCTCTGGCCCTCCCCCCTGGGGGGGTACAGCCATACATATGCAGGGGGAGGGGCACAGGCACACTATTGCATTTCTCCTAAGACTTGGGCTTGACCTTGCTCTGCACACTTCAGGCACCTCCTTCCAGCCCACTGAACCACGACAGTGGGGTTTTCAGCAAACCAGTACTAACCTCCTCTAAACAGCTGGGAAATCACGGGGCTGAAAATGGGCAGCCTGTAGACTCACACGGTTCCCCTATCCCCCCATGGTTAAGGCTACTCCTTCAGCCACTTTCATTCCTGCCTTGTTTCTGTGGGTACAGGAGTGTCATTCTGGATCTCGTTTCTTCAGGTTTGGAAAGAGAGGGTATTACAAGCAAATAAGGAACTCGTAAAGTGATTCATGTGGGTGCTGGATTTCACCACGCCTTGTAGGATCAACGGGTCTGGGAAGGAAGCACTTCTCGCTGCAATGGGGAGGGCTTTTCACTCCGTTTTGGGTTACCCCTTCAGCCTCTGGGCCTCAAGTCCTGTGTCTGACCCCATGGATGTGAAGGCAACTCAAATAGAGACGAAATATAGGAAAAGCAGAGGTAAGGGCAGCTGGAGGCTGGCCCTCCCAATGGAGTCAGTCCAACTTGCTCTCCCCCATGGTGCCAGCAATTCCGGAGGCGGAGCCCCAAGGGGGCTGGCACAAGACATGGACCCCTTCCTCCAGTCCAGGTGGTGTGGCTTTCGAGGTCACTCTGGGGGCAGGGGGAGGTTGCTCTCTGGTTTCCCACTCTTTGCCACCCCGTCCCGTTTTTAAGAGGAACATCTAATTAGGGCGTAAGGCCCACAGAGGTTGAAAATAGAAGGATGGAGGAAAAGACTCATCGGTAATATACTCCCTGAAAGACCACCATACAGACAGAGTAGAGTTGAAGCTGAGACGAGTGATAAGGCATGGAGCTCATCTCTGCCTAACGGCCACGGGTCCCAGCCAGCAAGAAGACACAGCCGCTGGAAGGACGGAGCACCGGCCAGAAGAGCCCCCCTACAGAGGGGGCTAAGAATGCACAGAGCAGCAGGGGAAACAGACAGACCCCCTTTTACAATAGATTTCAATTACTGGAGGATAATCAGGCAAAAGTAAGCAAGGATGTGGGAGAGCAGCACGGATCTCAGCAACGGCCTAGAGGACCCTCTCGGAATTCCATAGTCAGTGGCAGGGCCGCAGCAGAAGCCAAGGGCAGTGAGCGGAGGTCGGAGGCTGCACAGTAGCCCCTCCCACCCCGCCCCCAGGCTGATGGGAAGACTTTTACACGCTCCGGTCCTCCGACCACTTCGCTATTAAGCCAGAAGCTAATACAAAAAGATAAAGTAAAACAAAAAGCACACTGGTTGGGAATTTAGTAACACACGGCTAAATTAGTTGTGGGTTAGAGAAGAATTCTGTTTAGAAGTATAAAAAGAGCCCAATGTTGATTCTCTGGGGGAGGAAAAAAAATGCACAAATACACACAAAAAAATACACACGCACACACAAAGACAAATTTCCAGCCAGACTGTTACAATGGTCGTGTTACCAATGAAGAATTATAATTATTTAAGATTTAAACAAAGAATGCTATTAACAAATACAGCTGATCTGGGTTCTTCTGGCGTCTGGGCTTTATTAAGTGACCATGAACTCTGAATGAGTGAGCGCTGAACCCCTGCTCCCTGGGGGAAGCCGGCCTGTGTCGCTGCCAGCCTCTGGTCACAACATTTTCTTTTCTTTCTTTTTTTTAAAAAAATATTTTATTTATCTATTTAACACAGAGAGATCAAGATCACAAGTAGGCAGAGAGGCAGGCAGAGAGAGAGGAGGAAGCAGGCTCCCTGCTGAGCAGAGAGCCCGATGCGGGGCTCGATCCCAGGACCCTGGGATCATGACCTGAGCCGAAGGCAGAGGCTTTAACCCACTGAGCCACCCAGGCACCCCTGGTCACAACATTTTCATCAGGTGATCAATACATCACCTTGTTTTATGTATATTTCTCTTTAAAGACACCTTATTTAATGTATGTTGTTGATTCATTAATGGCAAACCCACAGCCAACAGTGCTATAACTCACGCCCGGATGAACCTTGACTAACTTGCGTGGCTTCTCTGCAAACAGCCTCTAGGCACGTAGGAACGCGCATCATCCCTGGGCTTTGGGGACATTATAAACAGCAAAGAGCTCAAAAATGCAAAAATCATGACACCAGCTAGATGCAGGAAGGACTCTTGCTTGTGCTGCGGGAACCGAACGAGGGGCGGGGAGAGGGTTGGCTGGCTCGGCCATGGCCAAGAACGTGTGCCTTGTGTCGATCCCATCTTTCACTGTTCTGCGTGGGTCGGGGCTCTGCACACCCACGGCTCTGCAGGTGCTTATTCCGAGGTTACACGTAGGCATTAGTGCACAGGCAAATTCGGGATTTTGGAATCTGTGGGCAAGAGGGGTTGACTCTGCGGACCAGAGTCAACCTATTTTTTTTGAAGATGACTTCCTTTAGAGCAGTTTTAGGTTTGCAGCGAAGTGGAGAGGGAGACGCAGAGGTTTCTCATATGCTCCCCGCCCCTCCCCCAGCACAGCCTCCCCGCTATCGACATCACTCACCGGGGTGGCACCTCCTTCTCGAGGATGGGTCGCAGTTTACCTTAAGGTTTGCCCTTGGTGTTGTACATTCTGTGGGCTTGGACGAACGGATAATGGCGTGTAATGTAACAGAGAATTTCACTGCCCTGGAAATCCTGTGTTCTGCTTATTTCTCTCTCCTACATCCCCCAACCCAAGAAACCACTGATCTTTCTACTGTCTCCATAGTTCTGCCTTTTCCAGAATGTCCTATGGTTGGAATCACAGGACAAAGCCTTTTCAGACTGGCATCTTTTGCTTAAAAACATGCATTGAGGTTTCCTCCACCTCTTTTCATGGCTTGATAGAGAGCTACCAAGCTCATTTTGTGCTGACTCATATTCCTGTCCGGTTGGACCACAGGGTATCCGCCACCTACTGAAGGACATCTTGGCGGCTTCCACGTTTGGACAGTTATGAATAAAGTGGGCATAAGCATCTACGAGCAGGCTTTCGGAGGGATGGAAGTTTCCAGTTCGTCTGGGTCAATTCCTGAGGAGCGCTGCTGCGGGAGCCGCTGGTGAGGGCGCGTGTGGTTTTGTGAGAAGCTGCCAGACCACGTCCCGCAGCAGCTCTGTTGTCTCCCGTTCCCACCAGCCCTGCAGGAGAGTTCCTGCCGCTCCGCGTCCGCGACAGCATTTGGTGGCGTCCGTGTTCTGGATCTGGGCTGTTCTGCTGGATGTGCCATGTTTGTTGTTTTAACTTTTAACAGCAACTCTTTGTGGTTCTAACTTGGGTTTCCCTGATAACACGTAATGTGGGACATCTTTTATGTGCTTATTTGCCATCTGTAACGATTTTGCTAAGGTGTCTGGTAAGATCTTTGGCCAAGGTCCATTTTTATAAAGGTGAAAGAAAGCACAGAGCTGGGACGATCTGAAGGATTTAATCTAATTCCTGGACTCAGCTAGACTAAAATGTTAATGAGGGCTAAACCTGTGTTTTGGTCATTGCTGAGTTTCTAGCCCAGAGAATGGTGCTCATTACGAGACAGGAGCCCTATCTGCTGAATGGGTCTTGATCATTAAGTGAGACATTCATGGATCTGTTCAGCGTCAGCAACTGTGGCCTGCAGGCCAACTCTGGCCCTCAGTTTGTCATTGTAAATAAAATTTTATTGGGACACAGACACACCTGTTTATGTACATGTTGTCTAACACAGCTTTTGCACCGTGAAGGTGGAGTTAAATATTGCGAACAAGACTGGCTGGCTCCAAAAGCTGAAAATTATTATCTGGCCCTTTACAGAAGTTGCTGCAGCCTCGGATTATCTGTCAGGTCAGCCTGTTGTCCGAGGAAGGGCAGCGCCCTGGAGAAGGGACAGGGCACACATTTCGAGTCCCCAACACTTCCTTTTATTTTATGTATCATTGGTTTAGTCTCACATGGTACCGAGGCTTCAGATGCTATGGATGGCTAGGGAACGGAACCTCCTTCCTGGTGCCCAGTCTGGTGGGGCAGAAAGAGATGTCAATACAGGTCCACTAGCCTCATATGTAACTCCGAAATTCAAAAGTTCTCCAGACTGAAAGTTTTTTTGGAGCTCTTTTGGTTGCAAAACCTGACCTGAACTGATGAGAGACTATTTATAATCATTATTTTCCCAACTTAGTCTGAATATTCATGTGTTTTCCTGCAGAAATATTAATGGATTTGATTACAGGGTGCTGCCCCTGGAGTCTTCGGGCTTTTTAATGTAATACAGAGCATACACAGTGCATTCTTTTGAAAGCTGCCAAGTTGTGAATTCCAAGGGTTTCTGAGAAGGTACATGGGCCTCTAATGGTGACATGACACGGTATGGTTATAATTCAGTTGTAATCAGGCCTCAGCTTTGATCAGGAGAAGGACAGTTCTGGAAGGTGGGGCTTGGTGGGTGGGTGGGTGGGGGGCGGACTCAGGAAGCAGCATTTTTGGGCACCTGGCCGCTGAGCCTGGGCTATGAGCACAAGTAAAGGATTCAAAGCAGTTTGGGACGAGACAGAAGGAGGATGGGGCTGTCGTACTGGAAGGAAACTGCGGACTTTTCCTAGGACTCATTCACCTCCAGGCAAAGTCAGGACGTTTATACAGTACAGGTGTTCTGCCCATGCTCCCTCCAGCAGGCAGCTAACCGTGCCTCAGAACAGGGTCTGCAAGGGTCTCCATGCCCCTGCAAATGACAGAGAGCCCCCTCCCTTGCTCCTGACGTCATGAGCCCAGGAGTCAGTGCGGGCAGCACGTCCGGGGCGAGCCGGAGCTACGGGCCAACAGAAAGGTGAGCACCTGGCCCTGCAGTCTTGGCCGTTCCCATCCCACCGCAAAGGGGGGGCCTGGTCGAATGCTCGGAGGGGCTGAGCTGCTGGCTGAGCAGGGTGAACGGCAGACTTGGAGTGCATTGGAGAAGCAGGATGACAGGGAATCAAGATGGAACCAGAAAACCAATGAGACCATCCACTCATGGCTGGCGTTGGTGGTTGGTGTTTCCTTCTTGTGGGTGCCAATCTTTTTTTTTTTTTTTTTCCTCTTCTCACTTGGGATCAAATTATGCTTTCAAAAGCTAGTCATTTTTTATGGACTGATTGAATGACTTCACTGACTTGAAAGAACTTTCTGCCAACTACCTTTCATTGCTTTTTCCCCTTTAAATCAAAGGTGCTTATGTTCAGTCCTGGATTGGCTCCAAATTAAGTGATTATACGTTGTTGCCTTGATCCTCGCCTCTAATTTCCTCCAAGTAAATGGACTATTCACATCCCTGCCTAAAAGTAACGACCCATTCATAGAGGGAGCACCTGCCGGGGGGGGTGATTGGCTTCCTAGGGAGAGCTGAATTTGCACAGGTAGGAAACTCCCTCAGAATTCTTACAAAAAGGACCAAACTGGAAGACAGGAGAGGGTAAGGGGAATGGTTGGTTGCCAGGATGACAAATTAAGAAGCACGATGCCCGTGATGGGGTTGCTTTTCTCTTTGGGTTTGATTCATGAAGCCATGGGGAGAGACCATCTGAGCACTCATCCTGCGTGCAGCGGGGGGCATCTGGGGACATGGGGTGACACCGCTGAGGGCAGTCCTGGGGGAGGCACGGCTCGAGCACACAGGGGCAGCCCTGAAAAGAGGCATGATCGGCTATCATGACCATGCTTCAAGCGGCCAATGCCAGGTCTCTGGGCCCATGCCCGTTCTCCTAGCTTCTGCAAGAAGATCTTTTTGTGTGGCCCCAAACCCTTTGGAAAACCATTTTTCTGGGGTGCCCCGAAAAGCGAAGAATACAATTACTGTCATGGAATATAATCTAGTTAGAACAAACTGCCCAGGCATGAAGGTGAATTAGCTACAGAGGTGCGGACTGGCGGGGGGCCACCTGATTTGGTGATTGCCATCTGCTCAATGATCAGGGTGATAATTATTTGAAATGACCTTCCAGCCCATTGCTAGGAGAGCACAAGAGTAAATATATTCCTCAATCCATTAACTGTTGTGTTTTTCTTCTTCTTCTAACTTTCGTGTCTTAGCTCAGATTGAATGCAGGGAATTTAGAACAAATGGACAGGCTGGATGGGGACACACAGGTGCCTGTGAGAGGTGGCAGAGTTGGGAAATGCATCTCAACCGCATTCCCCAGATGGGAGGGTTTTGCCTGATGGGGACAAAGAAGAGAATCTAAGAAGGTATCTCGACAGAGGGAAGAAAGAGGAAGCCGAATTCCTGCCCTGTGAGAGCTGCTCTCTCCTCCAGAGCCCCTCACCTCCTGCACACATCGCCTCCGTTGGTGGCCTCTGGGGAACTTCTTGGAGGCCCAGTCTGCCAACATGGGTGCCTTCACTAATGTCCTCTCCCATGTCTCCCTCCAGTGTTTCCAAGATGCCACCCTGCGAGGTGCCAGGGAGACAGTGCTGCGACAGAGGCAGGCGAGAGCCCCGCCAGTCTTGTGGCGTAGGGGAGGACACGGAGGAAGCCCTTGTAAACCATGAATAAATCATGTAATTACAGACTGTGAACGGCTACAAAGGAGGGAAGGCAGTGAAACAGACCAGCAGATGGAGAACGCTTTATGTAAGAGCTGGGGGGGCGGTGGTTTCCTCAAGCCAAGACCTGGGGGAGAAGGAGCTCACCTTGCAAAGGGAAGATTGTTCTGAGTAGGAGGAGAAGCAGCTGCAAAGGTCCTGTGGCAGACTGCCACCAGATTTGTTCTGCAAACTAAAGACAGAAGAAATGTGGCTGCAGTGACGTTGCTTAGGCGATAGATTCATCTAGGATGGATTTCTTCAGCAGTCGTTAAGTTCCCTGAGCATACGGGTTGTATTCAGCAATTTTTGGGAATTTCTCAAAGGCTAGAGCAAAAAGCCCAGAGTGGCAGTGAAGAAATACTCACGGAAAGGAGCCGTCAGCACCTTCCAGAACTCAGGGCACCCGGCTTGGAAGCCTGACACGCCCACCTTTGACTTTTCCCACGGGTGAACTATTTTTTGTGCTCCCATGTTGGGAAGAAAAAGAATTAATAACCCTCCAAGAGCATGCCTGGGCCCTATGGTTTATATTTAAAGATTTAACATCACCCATTTATAACATCTTCATTAATTTATGAGGTTATAGTGTTGTTAGTTGCCTAAAACCCTCGTCGAGACACGGTAGGATGGGAACAAACATGAAAGTAATTACCACGATTGTGTCTTCTGAGCCTGGGGTCCCTGAAAATAAATCATCAACTGGTTTGGGCGATTTGCTTGACTGACCGCAAACCACTTCCTTGTTGTTAATAAGTTCAGTCACGGCAAGCTACGGAGGCATCAGGAATAAAACGTAGCACTCGGAAGAGAACTTCATATGAATTAATGACATCATGCTGGAGGTGGGGAAGCAATCGATAAACACACGATATGGACAGGGGCCAGAGGCCTGTCTAATGCTATGTGAGAAGGCCAGGCTCCGCAGGCAGACCCAGTCGCTGCTCAGCGCTCGTGGCCGGCCGACCTTGGGACGTCGCTCAAACTCTCCACGCCTCAGTTTCTTCACTGATGAGGGGATGGCTTCAGTACTAGCCCCCCCTGCCCCGGTGTGAAGGGGCCTGCTGGCCAAAAGCGACCTGAACACCTGTAGAGGCTGTGAGCTAAGACTTTTTTGCATTTTTTAAAAAAAGATTTCATTGGGGCACCTGGGTGGCTCAGTGGGTTGAGCCTCTGCCTTCGGCTCGGGTCGTGATCTCAGGGTCCTGGGATCGGGTCCCACATTGGGCTCTCTGCTTGGCAGGGAGCCTGCTTCCCCCTTTCTCTCTGCCTGCCTCTCTGCGAACTTGTGATCTCTGTCTGTTAAGTAAATAAATAAAATCTTAAAAAAAAAGATTTTATTTATCTATTTGTCAGAGAGAGAAATAGCAGCAGGCAGAGGGAGAAGCAGGCTCCCCGCTGAGCCATCTAGACGCCCTGTTTTTTGCATTTTTTAAAAATAGATTTTATTTATTTATTTTCGAGAGAGAAAGAGAGCGAGTGAGCATGCTTATGAGCAGGGGCGGGGCAGAGGGAGAGGGAGAAGCAGACTCCCCGCTGAGCAGGGAGCCTGATGCGGGACTCGATCCCAGGACCCTGGGATCATGACTTGAGCCGAAGGCAGACGCTTGACTGACTGAGCCACCCAGGCGTTTCAATAGAAATGCAAAAACAAATTCCAAACAGTTTTTATCTGCTTGTTAAATCGAGTTCAGTAGGACCTCCATTTTCTAGTAGTTGATTTTCGAATGTGTATCAGGTTAATAGAACTGCCATCTTCAATGAATATCTCAAAATGAAACTTTTCATTGCATCCAAAACCAGCTGTCTTTGTAACCAGTCCACTGGCCATTTCTGCTGCATTCTTTTGCATTTCTGTGCTCTTTCAGAAAAGGAACTTGACCTTCACATGACCTTTCATGTTCACTAGCTCTCAGCCAGAGACAGTGGTCAGTCTTGACATTTTTTGCAGCCACGTTCTGTTGGTGGGTTTTCTATAACTTGCAGGAGTGAGGCGAGGCCCCACAGGACCCCCAAGGATGGGTATCCCTGGGGTGCATTCCGCGACATGCTTTGAGCCATGATGACTTATCAGAAAGAGAGGGCAGGGCATTTCTACTCCTTTCCCTGAAACCTCTGTTTTAGGGAACTCGTGGTCTTCCTCTGGAAGTTTGAGGTTCTGTGATTTTAGGTTTTCCAAAAATAGTTTCACTGTGGCTGCTTTCCAGAGTCCCAGGCAGCTGCCTTTGGATGCAGGACTTCTTTCAAAGAAACCGCGGTCACGCTGCTCTGGATGGTTTTGCCCTTGGAATGGATACGTCCTTAAGGTATGTTCTGTCTGGGGTCTCGGCGCAGATGGGCAGATTCCTTTAGCATTTCAAAGTATTCCTAATCAGCCAAAAATATTTAATAGGTGCTCGGAGTTACATAGTGCTGGATGCTAGAATTTCTAATAAAGAGGAATCATTGCCCTTGTTCCCACATGGCTCATGGCTTAAAAGGGAAAAAAAGGCTATCGGCGGACTCTGTTCTAAAGACAAAGTCACAGAGTTGTCACAGGATGTGTACGTGGAAATCTTTGGTCTCTGAGGGTTGCTGGGACAGGCAGATGTCCGGTGTTGCCATCAGCATCAGCCTATACGAGAGAAGGCAGGGAATTTACGAGGAGATGGGCAGGGGAGGGGTTCCTTGGAGCGGGAGAGGGTTGGTGTGCCTTTGCAAGAACACGTCGGGGAACTTGGTGTGAGCCCCCTGGAATGGGCACGTTAGGAGAGTCTCTCCTAAGAACTGCAAGGTGAAAGGGCTGTGGAGCGCCCCCTGGTGGCAGGGCAGAGAATGAGGAACAGGTTGCACCCATGCCAACGGGAATGGGACCTCATGCCCCGGGCTGGTCGTGGTGAGCAGGCAGTGACCAAATGTAGACTCAAGCAGGGAGCCACCCGGAAGGTGACTCCCATCCAAGGAAGGCTGCCTGGGAGGCAACGGGACTCAGCAGGTGGGTGGACGGCAAGAAGTCTGGGGTTGCTGGAAGCAGTCCGATGCAGGAAGCACTGCTTGGGTTGGGGACGTGTAGTGAGATTTCCTGCAGGGAATATGCAGGGGAACCCCAAAACACCCTCAGAGCCTCTTCCACATGCAGGATGTCCCAGCCCAGATCACGACCGTACCAGCAAGGAGTCGGCTTCCCTCCCCGTCCCTCTCCTTCTCCCCACGGAGCCTGCCCCTGGGGGACCGACGGTAACAGCTGGTGAGTGTGTGCGGAGGCAGAGCGGGAAGAGGAAACAAAGGGCCCTTCTCCTTCCCATAGACGTTTTTTGATCCCAAGGGCAGCTCAGCTGATGGAGGAAAGACATTTGAGAGCCAATGATATTAGAACATTTTTATGCTTTATCCCGGAAAAAAAAATTGCTGCTTGTTGATAGTTTCTGGAAGTGGCCCAAACCTCTGTGCGATCTGCCAGAGACGTCATTAAGGGGTGAGGAGGAAGGGAGTCTGAAGAGCCAGCAGCAGGAAGGACGAAACGTGCTCCTCTCTGCTGCTCTGGTCTCGCTCTGTCCATCAGTCTCTTACGTGGGTTTTTTTTGAAGGACAGGAGAGCTCAAGTCGAACAAGAGATTCATTCTCATAATTCAAGAGTCACCATCCTTTCCAGGCGAATCCAGAATTCATGGCTTATCCTGCCTCTCCAAACTTCTACCTTAGAGGAAAATGTTACCAGTGCGCACGGCTAATGACACCCTGAGTCCAAGGAATTTACGAGTTTTATTCAAGCCAGGGTTTTGTGGCCACTGGAGCCCAGCACCTGGGAAGGGGCCGGGAGGAAGCAGGGAGACCCCAGCTGCCATATAAGCCTGGGGGGCCCTGGCAGGAGTGTGTCTGTCAGAGCACCCCCTCTCCCGGCTGAGGGGTCCCTGGTGGCCACCCGAAGCTCCTTCACCAGAGGTGATTCCCAGGAAGGGATGGACTCTGCAACTGAGTCTCCCCAAGCTGGGGGTCCTGTGGGTACAACCAAGTGTCCACCACCAGGGATGTCTCCCGTCTCTCAGGATCTTTGAAACCAAGCCCTCGAAGACTGGCTGTCTCCCTTCCCTGATCCGCTTCCCTGCTCAGAGCATCAGGCGGACACGTTTCCCTGCTACTCAGAGAGCTCAGGTTCATGGCTACAAGCAGCTCATCTCGAATGTGCTATGAACATTATTTCAGAAGGTGCTCATATTTTTATTTTTATTTATTTTTAGAAGATTTTATTTGTCAGATTGAGAGAGAGAGAGAACACAAGCAGGCAGAGTGGCAGGCAGAGCGGCAGGCAGAGGCAGAGAGAGAAGCAGGCTCCCTGCTGAGCAAGGAGCCCGATGCGGGACTCGATCCCAGAATCTTGGGATCATGACCTGAGCCGAAGGCAGCAGCTTAACTGACTGAGCCACCCAGGTGGCCCAGTGCTCAGATGTTTTAAAAGCACCACACCTGAGGTTCAGATCAGTACCTTTCTCACAAGACACACACCATTAGAACTTCTGGAATTTCCCCACTTCAGTTTCTGAAGGGCCAGACCACAAGTAGGAGAATGCAGAGAACACCAGACAGAGTGACAAGAGGAGGCATCCATGGCTCTTTTGAGTGCCGACCTTCTATGCGTGCCTGGAATCCAGGCTTTCCCCTGATCGCACAGGCCCCCAGCCCGACCCGCCTCTCCCGTGACAGGTTTCACCTTCACCAATGGTGTCTCCTGCAGGATGAGGCTCGAACCTCCCAGAGGAACGCTTGCTGTTTGCCTTTCCACCCTCCATCGGCACCTTCGTCCCTCGCCGTGCTGGAGAGACGAGCTCAGCTGTCAGGGAGGTTCATGTCGGGAATATAAGGCCCTCGTGGCCAGTTTCCCCAATTATGTTTTCTGGATAAACATATTTCTCTCTGATTGAGAGCTAGGTCAGCAACCTGTTCAGCTTTCTGCTATGGAGAAAGCCCACCGGCGGTTCTCACTTGGTCTGCATGTAAGTATGAGAAACGGTCCCTCTTGTCCACTTTCAACTTCTGATTTAATCTGAAAAAATTAAGTGTATTCTAAAAATATGAATATGATTGCATTAGTTTCCTAAGCGTATTTAATGGTGCAAGTAGCTTCTAATGTTTAAGAACCAATCGACAGATAGGAAAAAATAAGATTTAATGTTGCTGTTGACTTTTATAAAATGTGCACCTTCATTTAAAAGGAGAAGTACAGGGGCACCTGGGTGGCTCAGTGGGTTAAAGCCTCTGCCTTTGGCTCAGGTCATGATCCCAGGGTCCTGGGATCGAGCCCTGCATCGGGCTCAGCGGGAGCCTGCTTCCTCCACTCTCTCTGCCTGCCTCTCTGCCTACCTGTGATCTCTGTCTGTCAAATAAATTAAAAAAAATATTTAAAAGGAGAAGTACAAAACTGTAGTCTGGGAGTTTGCGGTTACCTTACTGGATATGGAGTAATCTGGAACCCACTGGAAAACTGACATCACATTTTGCTCAAGAGCTGCTCGTGTTTGGAATGCCCGAGGGACTCAATCAGTTAAGTGTCTGCCTTCAGCTCAGGTCATGATCCCGGGGTCCTGGATGGAGTGACACATCGAACTCCTTGCTCGGCGGGGAACCTGCTTCCCCCTCTGCCTGCTGCTCCCCCTGCTTGTGCACTCGCTCTTTCTCTGACAAATAGATGAATAAAATCTTTTTTTTACAAAAATATTTTTTTCATTTGCATCATTACAAAAAGATTTTATTCATTTATTTGACAGGGAGATCACAAGTAGGCAGAGAGGCAGGCAGAGAGGGAAGGAAGCAGGTTCCCCACTGAGCAGAGAACCCGATGCAGGGCTCTATCCCAGGACCCTGAGATCATGATCTGAGCCGAAGGCAGGGGCTTAACCCACTGAGCCACCCAGGTGCCCCAGTGAATAAAATCTAAAAGAAAAAAAAAAGAACTCGTGTTTATTCACTGTTTGTCTGCCATAAGCGCCCCTGTCCTAGAAGAGAATGGGGTCATAGGTGACAATTTAGAAAATGGAATTTGAGAATTCTACACTGATTTTTTTTTTAAAGCTGGCTCCATACTTAGCATGGAGCCCCGTGTGGGGTTTGACTTCATAACCCTGAGATCAAGACCTGCTCTCAAGAGTCAGAAACCTAATAAAGTGAGCCACGCAGGTGCCACCCCCACACTGACTTTTGAGCCAACGCGGGTCTACGTGGCTACACACGTCTCTCTCCATGGACGCTGTGACAGTCTTTACCCCAGGGTGCTCATCGTGGTCCAGCCTCTTCCCATTAGGGCTCATGGCAGAACCGGCAGTGAGCTTCCTGCCTGACCCTTCGGTTTTGGTATTTAAGAGCGAGTTCCTATTGGTAGGAATCCTACTAATTTCTTTAGGAAACGCTGATAGGGCCTGATTATGAATGCTGCACTATGGAGGGCAAGCAGAGATGGAAGCCATCCTCTGTCTTCAAGGGCCCGGTGTGCTCCTAGGGAAGGCAAGGCATGGCCGCAAATAACTCGTGTACAAGGTGGCGTGGGACAAATGGCACAGGACATCTGCAAGTGTTACGGACACCTGGGAAGGCAGAGCTGACCTCCAGTCACACATAGGATTATCGTGTCTGGAGGCGAGGGGCAGGCACATTACCAACGCGGTGGGCCTTGATCCAGACTTGGGAATGGGAGCAGGCGTGCGGACTTCTCCAGCCACCCCTTATCATGTGACAGCAATCTGTTTCCTATGCGTTGGTTAAGCGAATGTCTCTGTTTTGAAAAAGGCTCATTAACTGGAAACGTTTAAGCTGAGTCTTATTCTTCCTTCCCAGAACTTCAGCCCACGGGGGCCGGGGGCTGTCTTATCACTGATGACGAACATCGAGAGGCATTTCTGTGTCCTCGCGACACATGCTAGTGGGGCGAAAAACAATTTTCTTTATTGAAAATTAGGAATTGTTAAGAAGGCACCTGTGAGCAGAGCCTACCTGAAATCTTCTGGCTTCTCCAGTCTGAATTTAGTCTCCTTGGGAGATGAACATCAACTACGCTGATCTAACAAGAAGTATTTTCTTCATTGTCGGGTGGCACCTTTATAAAATAACATCTTTCTCCATAGTCTTGAAGAGAATCGTGTCTTCTAGATGTTTCCGTCGGGAAGGGCAGTCTCCTGTGGGTAGCACCCCCACCCCCGCTCTGCCTCACGGGCACAGACTTGGGCCCGGGGCATGTCCTCACCTGGGCCAGAGAGCTCTGCCCACACCTGCTGACCATCTCGTGGGCAGTGCCTCCCCTCCTGCAGAGTCGGCGCCTGTCCTGTGCTCTGAGTGTGTCATATGTGCATCATAGGGCACCCGGCCAACCCCACTGCTGCATCTGTCCTCCTGGGGTGAGGGGACAGGGTCCTTCTGCTTCGGTGTGTGCAGAGAAGGTGCGTGCAAGCCACTGCCCAGCACCAACTGCCAGGAGGGACCCAGGGCCACGGGGTCAGACACCCACCACTGAAGCAGATCCCGTGAAGCCTCTTCTCAAGGGGGGCACAGGGTCCCGGCCGAGAGGCCATGGGCACAAGCACGTGGAGCTCCATGCCTGGTGACCAGTCTCACCCTAGAGAGCGCTCCATGGAGGTGCTGGCGCGAGAACACCCAGTAGGGAGTAGAGGAAGGCCAGGAGCTAGAATGTATCAGGTCACGTCCAAGGAAGCTGTACATCACTGGTGGCAGTCCGAGACTCCCAGCCCGGCTGTAGGGTATGCGGAACTGCTTTTACTTCCCCTATTCAGTAAGTTCCGGGTCCATAAATTCCCTGGCACTGTCGCTGGTATGGAAATGAGAAACTTTCGACCAGCACAGTTGATATGCACTCAGGATTCTGAAGTCTGAAGTATGGCATGAACATTGTAAGCATTCAACCTATCTCCCCTTGATCATGAATTTAGATCAGGAACCTCGGTTCATGGGATGGAATTGTCTGGAGGCTCAGAAGAAAGGAAGCTGGGTGGTTTGCTTCACTCTCACCCAGAGCCCAAGGCACCTCTAGGCACAATGACCAGCGTGTGACCGGGGGTAAATATTGATGTCTTGAGTGATCCAAGCATTGGATGAAAAACTCATTTGTATATCAGTTATCATTCTTAGAATGTTCTGTTTAGAAATGGGGCTCTATCACAGGCTTGCAGCTGGCAGAGGAGGAGGGAGACTGACACTCACAGGTCAGCAGGACGTGTGTCAGGCACGAGGCTGACAACGTCTGTCTCCGTGGCCGTGTTCCTAATACCTCTGACTTAGGGAGGGGAGCACAGGGCCGGAGCAGCCGTGCGGGAAACCAGCCCCACTCACAGCCAGCTTCCCAGAGCCCTCGCCCTGGCTGAGCCCTGGGCCCTCTGCTCACCTGGCAGTCAGAGATGCAGGCTCTGGTGGGAAGCTCGAGCAGGCCCGTGTCTGAGGTCTATCCCTTTCGAGAACTTTCAAGTAGGCAGCTTTGCAGGTCAGGAGAGACAGATGCCACTTGGCAACGCTTTTTGCGGAAAAGATCCGTGAGTTTCTGTTAGTCACAAGCTTAATGTGAGCCGAAGTGCCATGTGATGCCCAAGCAGTAACACTAGTTGCTGTAAACAGATGGTTTAAACCGGCCCCTGGTCGTGGGAACTGACACCGCCAGGAACAGGTCCGTCTTCAGAAATGCCTCTGGGTAGAGCTACGTTTCTCCTTTATTTCCAGAGAGACACTGACAAATTAAAGAGAATGGTGATATTGGGGGTGCGTCTGGAAAGTATGTCTTGTGGGAAAGGGATGAAGGGACCGGAGGTATTTGTTTGGTAAAGGCTAAAGAGCACGCAGGAAGGAATTTGGTGGAGGAGGGTTTGTTCAGCAAATGTCCAGGAAACCCCTCCCGGACGCTCAGCTCTGTTCTGGATGCCAGGACACGGCAAGAACCAAATGGACACGATACCCGCCATCAGGTGACTGGCATTCTGGGGGGGAGGGGGGACACAAAATAAAGCAACAAATCATTAAGCAGTATGCGGGATCATAGGGAAGTGGGACAGGGCCTGTGGGGGTGGGGCGAGGCTGCAATTTTTAATGAAAGCGACGGGGAGGATCCTATTGATGTGACATCGGAATGGGCCTCCAAGAGGTGAACGAGGGTGCCACCTGGGAGATGTGAGATGAGCTAGCCAAGCAGAGGACAGCTTCAGCAAAGGCCTGAGGTGCGGCTGGCCTGACCCCCAGCAGCGGGACAAGTAGGGGCGGGCAGGAGGAGGAGGGACACGGCCTGGGTCAAGGAGCTCCCTGTGAAACCCCGCCTGCACCGGAGCTGGGACCTGAGGATGTGGTCAGCAGGGAGGCCGGAAGGGGAGGCTAAACCAGCAGAAAGGGGACTCGGGCTAGGTCCAGCGGTGGAAGTGGTGAGGAAGGGGCTGGTGTGCAGGGGCCTTGAGGGCAGGGGCGCAGCACCTGCTGCTGAGCAGTGGATGGATGTAGCTGCGTTCACTGAGCCGGGAGTGCAGGGAGCGCTCAGGTGCATGAGGGTGGGGAATCCTGTCGGAATGGGAGGGAAGGAGGTGGGATTTCGAGCCTGACGGTCAGGGACGGCTGGGCTGGGGGCCTTTTGGGGTCCTCAGGACAGCAAGGAGATGGAACCAAAAGCCCCGAGCCTGGGTGAGGCGGCCACTAAGGGAGTGTGTGGGGCTGGAGAGGGTCTGGTGTCTGCACACACCCCAAGGTTCTGGGGAGTGGGGAGAGCAGGAAGCAGCCCAGGGGTCTGGGAAGGAGCCACCAGAGCAGTGGGAAGGAAGCCCAGAGGGTCTGTGTCCTGGAGGCCAGGCGGAGAAAGAGGCTGGATGAGAAGGGGGTGACCACATGGCTTGTCACGTGTTGCTACTGGAACCAGTAAGAGGCAGGCTGAGGACCGAGCATCGGATTTAACGGTGTGCAGTTCTTGGTGGAGTTGACAAAGAGCCGGTGACATGAAATCAGCTGGAGAGGTAGCAAGAGGGGAACGGGCCATGGCTCCAGAAGCAACATCAGGACCGGCGAGTGACGTTCATAGGAAAGAGCGTAGGCCCGCCAGGGTCGCCCACACGGACCCTGACCAACAGGGACCTCCCCGACGGGACCCGGCCCAGCGGAAACGGATGTGCGCATTCACCTTGGTAGGATTTCTGCAGCCCGTGGAAGGCGGCATGCGGTGACTTATAAGGTCACTTACAGCTCTAAGACTCGATCATTCACTTTGTCTTGGGCTCTGTGAAAGTCACCTGCCGCGGCCGCACCGTCCTCGGGAGTGAGGACATCCCGTCCCGGTGAAAACATCAAGGCAGACAGGAAGCCTCTGTTTCCGCCCCGTGTTCTTTTTCTTTCTACAATTGTATTTACGTCCCCAGCTCTTCTTCTTAAACTGTTGAATGTAGTCCAACTCCCCAAAGAAGGACAAGAATTCTTCGTAGGATCAATACGCAAAATGGAAAGAAAAGCATCAGAAAGAAAGCTGTGCAGTAAGCAGGACCTCCCGGCGGAGAGGAAACAAACGTTCTAAATGAGTAATGAGAATGAAGCTCACTCTGACGGAGCCGCATGGGGTGCTCCCAGGCGCAACACAAAGGGCCTGGGAACCTTTGTTTCAGCAGGAGGACGATTTCCGGGAGCTGCTGAGAGCTGTCTCCGGAGGAAGGCAGAGCCACACCGGCACTTTCAATTAGAAGGCAGCTAGAGTTTTGAAAAAGAGGCTTGGTGTTCGGTGTGGTTTTTCACAAATATTATTTTTATGTTGTGGCCTGAATTATTCATTGAATATCGCTACCCCATTATGCCCTTTTATTTCCTGGGAGGCGTACATTGCCATTTGAGATGACCACGTTTCCTTAATGCCTATGTGTTCCCTGCCTCCGTGTCCTCCCTGAAATATAAGTTCCAGGAGGAGCCTTAAAGACCTTCTCTGTCTTGTATATGGCTTGGTATTTAATAGATGCTTGATATGAATTTGTTTACTAAATTTGATTTTATGTGGTTCAGGCTATGAGAACAACCTCCTTTTCCAGGGCTGGGAGTAGGTGAAGCTCTAGG
The DNA here is from genome assembly GCA_003697995.1 of Taxidea taxus jeffersonii. Lineage (NCBI taxonomy): Eukaryota > Metazoa > Chordata > Mammalia > Carnivora > Mustelidae > Taxidea > Taxidea taxus. The sequence continues at coordinate 18,860 of ML102654.1, forward strand.
ATGGGTCCAAATTAAAAAGAGATGTTGTCTGCCAGACTGCAACCATTCTCAGCTCCCTTCTCTTTTGTTTATCTTCCACTTTCAAGAATGGAAAATGGCCAGTTGTTGGCTTTCCAGTATTTTTATTTATTTTTTTACCACAAGGGCTTGTCATAGACCATAATCCTAAGGGAACATGCTGATGGGTTTCAATGAAAGCTTTTTCTCTGTTGATAACAAGAGAGAACCATTACAGGAAACGACCTCTCACCACTGCCCCCACTGTTTCCTGCTTTTAAGGTCATGATGCCTGGCGCTGCAGCAGCCACCTTGTGACCATTAGGCAATAAGCATGAGATCAAAAACTCACTTCCTGGAGATGAATGAGCAGAAAAATGGAGTGATCCTGGATCTCTGACAACCCTTTTAAGTTAAGGGCAGCCACCACTGGGGACACTGAGGCACAGAAGAGTTTGCTAACTTGTTTAGGTTTACCTAATGAGCTTGGCCACCAGAACGTGGCCTCAAATCTGTGTTCCGATCACTTCCAACTTCCCATGGACTCTGCACCCACGGGAGGTAACTGACGATGGCAGTGTCAGCCTAGGGGGTTGGATTTGCATGGTCTGGAAGAGACATGGAGGAGCTTTTTCCAAAGCGAGCTTACCTCCCCTGGTTGTCTGGGGGGGCTCAGTCCTGGAATCAGCAGCCATGGGACAAGGAAGCCCAACTAACCCCTGCCGATAGATGGCACAGGAGGTCATAGGTGGGCCTCCCAGCCCCCAGCTCAGCAGAGGTGCCAGTGGATGGATGGCCAGAGCCAGCCGCCAGACTCAGGAGTGAAGCTGACTCTCTGGGCTGTCTGTGTGGTGGTCACCAGTCCTATGTGACCATTTCAACTTAACAACGGAAATTAATAAAGTTTAAAATTCAGCTCCTCAGCAGCACTAGCCCTGTTTCAAAAAATGTTCAAAGGCCATTGAACACCCAGCTTTCCCATTTGCCCAGCTGAGGCCTCAGACAGGGGAAGGAGCAGAGGTGAGAAACAAGCTGTCCCAGGGGACCTGTGTCCTGACCCATGGAGCCTGGAAGCAAAGCAAAATGGTCACTTCCTGCCTCTGCGTTTTGGGATGGCTTGCTGGAACCCCACGGAAGGGCGTGCTGGGATTGCACAGCTGGGCATGGGCAGTGCTGGGGACAGGCTTTCCGTCCCGGCAGCCAGGCACATCTGTGCAGGAGCTGGAAGGGACAAGAGTCATTTGGCCAGGGTTACCGTTGCTCTTGTGTGGAATGTCCTGTGCCTGGATGCTGGTTATCGGGGAAGTCTGCACTCTGTCCTTGTTTTGACTATGGCCTTGGAGCTCCTCTGGGAGTCATCAGAGGCTGAGTCACGGAAAAGGGGTCGTCCTGTGGATAAATCTGTTT
>ML102654.1:20663-30814 GCA_003697995.1 Taxidea taxus jeffersonii
TCTCAGCTCCATTTTACTCCCCCGTTTTCCACTAAAGAGGTTACCAGTGACTCTTTTTCGGTGACTTCTGGTTAATAATAAAAACACATATATATAAATTTTACCTTGGGTGTAATAAAAATCACATATATTTTATACGTAGGAAGGCAGCTGCTATGACCAAGGTGGTTTTTTTGGGCAATAAAAGTGAATGTGTTTGAATGTTCTTTTTTTTTTCTTTCTCTACAGTATATCTTGGCTACCAGAAAAATCTGTTATTTGGAGTAAGAATCAGTAAAGAGAGTACAGAGTGGAGTACACAAAAGTGTTGATTTGCAGTAACATTTCAAGCAGAGGAGATAAAGTTTAGATCCATTATAACTACATATTTGGTAGCTATTTTTCTCTGTGAGTTCCCTCCCACCTGTGAGGTGTCCAGACGCAGAAATGGGGGTGTCTGAATATGATGGGGTATGGCCCTTGGACCACACTTTCTGCCACGTCCAGAGAGACGAGTCACAGGACCCTGAAGCTGGCTGAGTGACCGGCCCAAGGGAGAGTGGTTGTATTTCCAATTTCTTTTACAGTCATCTAGAACATGGGGCAAAGCTTGGGGGGCCCGAAGCATAGCACAGATGTGAATGGAGGTAACCTAAAGCCTCTGTGTTTCACGCACATTCTCTTCCTATAGGCTTGGCTGAGAAGACGTCAAACAGAAGGAGTTCTGACTGCCTATATCTGTATCTACCTAAATATCATGGTGGTCAATTTTATGTCAAAGTGACCACTACGGGGCACCGAGATTGAGCATTGTTCCTGGGTGTGTCCATGGGGGTGTTTCTGGATGAGACGAGCATTTGAGTCTGTGAACGCAGGAAAGCAGACGGTCCTCCCCAGTGTGGGCGAGTCTCACCCCATCCCTTGGGGTTACCGAATAGAACAAAAGATAAATTCCTCTCCCCGTCTTCTTCCTCTGCTCCCTCCGCCTGCCCGCCCAATCCAGACTGGTAAAGGTTTAGTAAAAGACATGGAGGGAATCCCATTCAATTCCACACACAGGTGCTGGTCTGGGTCCTGGGGGGCAGAGACCATGCCCCACCCACAGGAGCAGCTGTCCCTTGGCCACTCTTGGGTCGGCCCCACACTCTCCCAACACAGCGCAGTGGACCCTCACCGCCATGAAAGCCACCCTTGTGACTGCTGTGATCTACTTCCTCCGCAGAGAAGGCTGGGTAGGCACAAACCAGGACCATCGAGATAATGCACATTATCCCCATTTGCTCCTTTCTCTCTTGATGAATCCGTGTTTGTGGTAGAAAAGTCAGACCATAAACTCAGCAGAGAGATACAGAAGGGAAGTTGCCAGAATTCTGTCCCCACCGCCAGAGCCCACCATTAGTGTATTAAGGTTTTCTCTTCTCTACTTATTTCCCTGCAAATGTGCACATGGTGTTTACAGTATCAGGATTACACTACTGTGTAATGCTGTGATCTGCTTCTCTCACTTAAAAATATATTCTACTTCCCATGCAATTTTCTTTGCAATCAAACGAACTTTCCAACCCGAGTCGAGGAGGACAGGATGAATAATTAATGCTTTTTTATGCTTATTTGCTAGTTGAGATTTTTATAAAGACATGGCCTCGTGGGTAAGGGTCACAGGATCCAAACATACTACCTGAAAGGATGTTATTAACTAGAGGATTTAAATAGGTTCAGCAAGAGAAGGAATTGACAATATGGGTCTCTAAAGGATGCTGTCTGCGCGGCTGGGTTAGTTCTAAAACAGCTCTTCCAGGGACACCTGGGGGGCTCAGTCAGTTAAGCATTTGCCTTCAGCTCAGGTCGTGGTCCCAGGGTCCTGGGATCCAGCCCCTCGTTGGGCTCCCTGCTCTGCGGGGAGCCTGCTTCTCCCTTCCCCGCCCCCGGCTCATGCTCTCTCTCTCAAATAAATAAATTCTTACAAAAAAAATATAAAACTCTTCTAGATGTGAACCAAGAGTACTGAATTCAGCCAATGGAAGCAGGAGGGCAGTCGGTTTGTAGTAAATGTTCTCTCCAGGATCTCTTTGTTAAAACTTAGGAAATTCTGGCTGGCTCCATGGGGTTAAGGCCCTAGCCTTTCAGGGTGAAGGCAAGAGCCATCTGTGATTAGTGGTTGCGATGGACTACTTGCGTCTCCTCCAAACTCCTATGTTGAAATCCTGAACGTGAGAGTTTTAGGAGGGGCTTGTGGGAGGTGACTAGTCCCCCAGAAGAAGAGCAGGATGTTTCCTCCATCTCTCTCTGCCGCACAAAGGACACAGTGGAAAGCTGTCCATTAGCACACCAGGAAGAGGACCCTCGTCAGGAACCCGACTCCGCAGGGACCCCACTCTCAGACTGCCGGCCTCCAGAACAGTGAGAAAGAAATGTTTGTTGTTTTAGCGCCTGGTCCGGAGTTCCAGACAGAGTGGCCTGGACCCAGTCAGATAGGGGTGAACAGAGGGCTGGGGCAGGAGGCACCCCGTGGTGAGGCGTTGCAAGCGTGCCCAGGGTGAGCCTGCAGTCCGGGGGCCTCCCGCACCATACTCGGGCCCAGTGACTCACTAGGAGGGCTCGGACTGGAGAAGACGCTACAGTCACAGGGAGGTTTATGGCGACAGAAGGGTGCTGGGTGAAATCGGCAAAGGGACAGGCACGTGCGGCAGAGCTTCCTGTCGTCCCCTCCCGGGAAGCCATGTAGACAGCACCGATGTCTCCGGCACCGACGCGTGACAATACACATGGAGCACTGCCCACTGGGGACGCTCACTCATGCCTCAGGGTCCAGGGCTCTCACTGGGAGTTCCGTTCCAAAGGCATGGCTGACCATCCATGCGGCCGAACTTAGTCTGCGGCCTCTCCAGAGACCAAGCTGATTCTGTGTGGCCCCAGGAGGCCGCCATAAATCATGCTGTTAGTGTCGACTGTCAGGCAGGGCCCAGGGCCCCCCCAGGAAACAAAGGCACACTCATATCAGGGAGGACATTCTAAGGGCTTTAGCAGTGACCTCCCAGGAGCCGGTCAAGGGCAAACCTTCAATGTACAGGGTTTGGACACCCGGGCCTGCTGCTAAGCCCTTTTCAGCCCCAACCCACGGCATCCGTGGCTCCCTATGCATTTACACTGTGGTTCAGTTGCCTCCTGCGCCGTCCACGACCTTGACTTGAATTTGTCCCAGGGCAGAGATGACGGCTGGGCAGGGACCTGCTAGGGACTGCCTCCTGCCCAGCTGCTTCTCTTTATCTTGCTCTTGGATCTGATTGAGAAACTAAGAAAGGATTTTTTTTTTTGGTGGGGGGCAGGTGGTGACGCTCCTTCTGGTATGTTGATAGGCAGAGAGCAGCTGGCTGGAAAAGGGAATGCTGGCTAAACAGAGTCCGAAAAGCTTGGATTGTGGTCAAAAGAGAAGGGAGCGGTTCAGAATGTCATGGAACCACACCGAACTGGAAGGGTTTAGCCTCCCTGGGTACTCCCGGTTTAATGAACGCACATGCAGGCAGCTGTCCCAGGGAGAGATCAGAGTGAAGCTACAAACTAACATCCTGATAAAAATAGAGTCCTGTTTCCCAATACCACACTTCAGTGTTCTAGTGGTTCAGTCATTATTATAATATTATTATTATTATAGTCATTATAAAAGGCACCGTTAATAATCGTCACAAACATTTTCCCTAGGTGGCTCGAAGAATTTTGCTTGAGGAGGTCCTCCAGGCGCACAAAGAATCCACACACAGACCTACACGCCCCAGCCCCTTCCTGTGCCACACACGTGGGCTTAAGGAATCAAACACTCAACACCATACTCTTGTTTTTTTAAGCATTCAGTAGACAACAAGCATGTCCTCATTAAAGATGATGGAAATGCAAATGAGAGCCTTACTTACCGGCTGGAGAAACAGAGTGGGAAACACTGGTGAGGACGTGAATCAGTAGGAATAGTCATGGACGGCCAATGACCTTGCAGGGCCTCTGGGGATGATACCCAGTGCTGGGGGTCGCCCACCCTCTGCTGGAGAGTGGAGAGCCACGCCAGGGCCTGGCATGTGTCTGCAGCGACCCATCTGGGCAGATGCACAGCAGCAGTGTCTACAGAGACAAAATGACGGGAAGAATGAGGAGATGGGGCAAATGCGCTGTCTTGGCCACATAATGGACACCACAGGTGGCTCCTGTGGGTTCGGACCCTGCTTCCAACTGCAGGCACCTGTGATGGGGGCCACCCAACCCTCCCTCATGCAGTAAGGCTGCAAGTTCGGGGTGTTAGCAGCCCCCCGAGACCATCCTCCCACGGGGGCTGGGGAAGCCGGCAGCTACAGAGCTCGCTGGCCTGTCCCGTGCATCTCTGAGATGTGTCCCGGGGTTGGAGCCCCAGCATCTGTGCCAAGCCGCGTTTCTTTCCCTTGTTTATTTGGAGGTGATCCAAAGGGGTGGGGGAGAGGAGCTATTATTATTTAATAGTTACCATTTATTACTATTATTTTTATTTCCCTCCAGATAAATGACCCAGCCCCTCATCCTCGTCTTAGGGTTGGCCTTTGGGGGAAACACAGGCTACGACCTGGTTGGCAACTAACTGTCTCTGGGAACATTCCAGCAAACCTTTGCAGATGTCCCGCAGGCTCCACTGCAAGCAGGAAGCATTAATTGTCTCTACTTCACTCGGCTCTCTCAACTGACCCCATGCCCTCCTCTCTGTAGCCCTTGGCCAGGAAAGGGGGGCTCCGACCTCCCAGATGTGCCCTCATCTGTCACCAGACAGGAGCCCCTGTGGCCGTAACTTGCTAATGACACGCCAGAGAGAGGTTTATCTCCCTAAAATGCCCTGTGCTACCTTTACAGCTCGTATTGCAAAAATCTCTTTTCCGTTCTTGGATGTTCAGAAACCGTAGTACAAGCTAGACTCGCATCCGAACAAAAGCATGTGGTTCTACCCAAATTTCTGATATAGAATCTTGTTGCTCACTTGCGTCCCCTCATCCTCATATTCTAGGGTCCTCCTGCCCCACAGGCGGGGGAGGGGTGCCCCTGCTGGGGGGACTGATTTTCAAAGTAAACATGCGATGGCCGCTGAAGAGCGTGTCCTCCACACCGTATCTGTAATTTGCTTCTTGGCAGTTAGGACCAGTCAGATAAATTATTAAGGACGAAATAAAATCAAAACCAGTGATCCTGGTTTTGTTTACAGTAGCAGCTAATCAAACTGATGTCATTCTGGCTTGAAACTGGTCATTTTATTTTTAATAAGATTTTATTTATTTATTTGTCAGAGAGAGAGAGAGGGAGAGAGCACGTAAGTAGGGGGAGCAGCACAGGGAGAGGGAGGGGCAGACTCCCCGCTGAGCAGGGAGCCCGCCAGGGAACTCCATCCCAGGACCCCGGGATCATGACCTGAGCCGAAGGCAGATGTTTGTTGGACTGAGCCACCTAGGTGCCCTAAAACTGGGCATTTTAACTAAACACAGGACAAAGCCTGAAGAAGGGCTTTGAGCCCCCAACATATGCTGACTGAGGCTGAGAGCTGGGATGGCCCATGTCTTTTTATGTTGCCTCAGTCTCTTCTGGAAGAAGGATGATAAGATGGGAGAAAGCAAGTAATTTTTTTTTTTTTTTTTTTGGTCTCAACTGGGAAAATTCCCAGATGAAAGAGGGATACTAAAAAGTAATTTAAAAATATTTATTTTTTGGCTGGCGAATTAGTTTCATTATCTTGGTGGGATTATAACATAGTTCTTTTCAAAAACAATTTCCAAAACATAAATGTTAAGAAGGTAATGAAAATCTATGTGCATTAAAGGAAAAACAATGTTACCTTCTTTATATGTAAGGGCATATCTACAATATACTTAAGATCATGTTTATCTGGACACTGGGTAATCACACAGGAAGAACTGTCCCTGGGAGCTAGTCACACATTTCTGTTTTTTGGCCAGATCTTCTCCTAAGGTGTTATCACTGATATTCTTCTGAAAAGCAAAGATTTTCAATGTTGTTCTATTTTATTTTTCATCCGGTTCCCTGCAGACTTCTTCAAAGTGGTTTTTAGGGTTCATGAATTTTAAATCCCTGACACCCTCAGTGAATTATTCTCTGGTATTCCTAACACTTTCAATGACAAGAGCTAACTCTCGTGTGCAGGTGGGGAGGTGTCCGGGGAGCACAGGGCAATGCCAGTGAACGGAGGTCCTGGTCAATTCTATGGCTTTTGTGTTAAAATGTGTAAGTATTTCAGCCCAAATTTTTATAGATCCCATCTTTCTGCTTCCATTCAGAATATTCTCGGTTGACAAGTATTTTCATGAATCAAAATTCATGAAGGAAGTTTACTCTAAGATTCTTTTGAGCGTTTTGCTGATCAGAGACGTGGGGAAACGACATGTACTCAGTAGCAATGTATGCAGTTAAAAATCTGAGCGTCATTGAGAGAGTCTTCCTGCAAGCCTAGGTATTTCCAGACCCAAGTTTAGAATCTTAAAATGCAGTCTCGTCATGGTTTGAACTCATACGACTTCAGTTTACTTCCACGCTGGCTTTTGTGGGAACACACTCAATACCTTCCTGATTGCTGACTTTATTTTCAATAATTGCATTTTGCTAAGATCCTCAAGTGCTGAAGATCTTTTGGAAATCCTTGATTACTTTAATAAAATATTTCCAACGGATTAAAAAAAAATGCACCCCAAACCTGGAGGATTCATATATTTACAACAAGTCACTTACCATTGCAGGATATTTAAATAGTTTTTTTTCTGGGGGCTCCTGGGGGTCCGCTTCTCCCTCTCCCTCTCCCCCTCCCCCAGCTTGTGCTTTCTCCCCCTCTCATATAAATAAAATCTTAAAAAAAAAGTTTTTTCTAAAGGTTCAGACAGTTCTAAAAATGGCTCTATGAGAAATGAGGCAAGTGCTGAATTTTTAAAAAGGTTTGCCATCAGTTTTGTTTCAGTGTTTTTGTAATTCAGTTACTTCTGTGTATACATAAAATACTGCAAATTGTGACAGGCCCAGTTTCTGTTTGCGCTGGCAGAATACCGCTGTGTATCTGGAAATGATTATGTGTATGGCCCAACCAGGTTCCGGATGTGTTTTTGCCCCACAGAGCTTACTGTGGCGTGAGTGCTGTAATCTGGCCTTGCTAGCAAGGTTCTCCAGCAAGTGCACTGAGTTATCCCAGCCCCGCGGTAGGATCTCCAGCGCTGGACTTTCTAGCTGGAGTTCCCATGGCATTCATCGCAGTTTTAGGTATTTTATCTTCAGCGGTATGCATTTTCAAAGGGGATGGGGATAAAAGAAATCAAACTGCAGCTGGAATGAACCGAAGTCCTGTCGGACACAACTCTTGGCCCTGCCACAGCGCTGACCTCCCGCGGCCACTGGTGGAAGCCTCCGGCGGAAGAAGTGAGGACATCAGCAGCTCTTGCTCCATGCTCGTGCCTGTGTGCTGAAGCTCGGGAGGAGGAGCGAGCGATGCAAATTCAGAAGAGCCGTCATTGGATCTAAAGGCAAAGTCATGCCTCAGAGATGGCCGCGTAAACGCACCTGCGCACGCGGTTACACGCTGTCCCTGAGCGGAGGTCAAGGGCAGTGAACTTCTGAAGCCGATGCCGAGCTTCTCCAGCGGGTGTGCCTTTTCCTGGTTTGCACGCAGGGGCAGGGTGACCCCAGGGCTCCCGTGGCGGGTGCTCAGCGTCCATGAGCACCGTGTGTCAGTTCTGTCTCTGCCATCAGGCATTACCAAACGAGACGACACATAACTAGTGGTAGATTTACTCCGCGCTAGACGTCCACGCTAATAGAGCGGCGCGTTCAGGGCATCCTAACGGCCCCACCACGGGGCTGTCCACCCTCCACTTCCCACACGAATTTCTCCTGCGTCCCTGCGCTTCTTGCTGGCCTCGCCAGATGGGGGTCTGGCAGTCACTACCTTTTGTAGCCGAAGCCCAGACAGCTCTGCTGAATTCTCTCCCCCAGCCCCATGCTGCAAGGAGTTAGCAGTGTCTAGCCTCTCCTGTCCGAGCTCACTCCATTCCAGCAGCTGCTTCCCTTCACTGGGGAGTCCCCCACGTGCTGTCCTCTGAAGAGAGGGGTCCGTGTGTGCTGGGAACGCCCGGGGAGCAAGGGACGGAGGGTCACTCCGGGCGCTGCCCACGTGTCTCCCACGCTGCGGGACAATGGCTTCAGTACACACGGTGAGCTGTCCGAGGGGGCATCTTCGAGTGCAGTGGCCACAGAGCTGTGTTGTTAGACGTGAGGAGTCCTGGGCCAGAGGAGGTAAGCCGGTGCTGTTTCAGGTGACAGGTAAATACACAGGTAGCTCACAGACTGCACGAAGAGGCTAGGCGATGCCGACAGAAGACGGATGATGGACAGTTCTGCGTCAAGGACGTCTAGAGCCGGCTGGGCTCCCGCTGACCACGGATATTTGGTGCCCTGGCTCTTTCGTGCCATGTGTGGTTGCAGCGTGCACTGAGAAGCCTTCTGCGTGAGGAATTTGTCATTAACCCGAGTTTTACCTTTTTAATTTTACCTTTTTAATTTTAGTTTTTTTAAAAAGTTATGTATTTATTTGAGAGAGAGAAAGAGAGAGAGCGCGTGCACACAGAGGGAGAGGGAGAAGCAGGCTCCCCACGGAGCAGGAAGACTGACTCTGGACTTGATCCTAGCACCCTGGGACCATGACCTGAACCGAAAGCGGACACCCAACTAACTAAGCCATCCAGGCACCCCTAGTTTCCTTATTTTAAAAATGAAGATAAGATGCATTTCCTCATTGGGGCGCCTGCGTGGCTCAGTGGGTTAAGACTCTGCCTTCGGCTCAGCTCATGATCTCAGGGTCCTGGGATCGAGCCCCGCATCGGGCTCTGCTCGGCTTCCCCTTCTCTGCCTGCCTCTCTGCCTGCTTGTGATCTCTCTCTCTGTCACATAAATAGATAAAATCTTTAGGAAAAAAAAAGATGCACTTCCTCATCATATGAAGGTAGGATACCGAGTCAGATGAGGTTAACGAGCATGCTTTGAAAAATGTGAACAAAAAGCCTTCCCTTTCCCTAAGAGAAGGATGTCTGATGTCATTCTAAACCACATCCACATCTCTGCCAGTTTTTTTTTTTTTTAAAGATTTAATTAATTTATTTATTTGAGAGGGAGCATGTGAAAGAGAGAGATCATGAACAGGGGTAAGGTCAGAGGGAGAGGCAGACTCCCTGCTGAACAGGGAGCCTGACATGGGGCTCGATCCCAGGACCCCCAGATCATGGCCTGGGCCGAAGGCAGACGCTTCACTGATGGAGCCCCCCAGGCACCTGCCTGCCAGTTCAGGGAAGAGAAATGTGGTATTTTTCATTCCGGCAAGGTAAGAGACATGGGGTAGAGATGGCGGTTTCTCTATATTCTTATATGTGTTTCCTCTTCTTCCAACTAAAAGATACCACTTACTATGCTTGATTTTTAAAAAAATATTATTTGTCTATCTTATAGATCAATTGAGAGAGGAGGGGAGTGGAGGAGCAAAGGGAGAGAGACCAGCCGACTGGGCAGAGCCCAATGCGGGGCTCGATTCCATGACCCTGAGATCATGACCTGAGCCAAAACCAAGAGGCAGACGCTTAACCGACTGAACCAACCGGGAGCTCTGTGTTTGATTTTTAAAATTAAAATATCCATACACGTATTACACACACGTAATTACAAAATCAAATAACATCACAAGGCTTGTATCAAAACCCAGTGCTCCTTTGTCCCAAGTCCTGCTCCTCACAGATAACCACTCGTCATGTTCCTATCGTGGCAAGAGCACATACAATTTACCACTGTAACCATATTTCAGCGCAGGCTCTGTGGCATTGAGCACAGTCACCCTGTTGTCCAACCTCTGCCACCGTCTGTCTCCAGAACACTTCGGTCTCCCCACACGGAGACTCCGTCCGGATTGCTCTGACCCCCACCGCCTCCCCAGCTCCCGGGAACTACCATTCTGCTTTCTGTCTCTGGGAATCCACGACGCCCAGGACCTCACAGAAGTGCAAACATACAAGATTCCTGTTTTGGGACCAGCTTACTTCATGGAGCATAATGTCGAGGTCCGGCCCTGTTGGAGCCAGCGCCCAAAGGTCTCCGCTTTAAAGGCTGAATAATGTTCCATTTATGTGTAATTA
>ML102655.1:9536-62986 GCA_003697995.1 Taxidea taxus jeffersonii
TAATACTTTTAGGGTCTCTCTTTGCTTAGAGGACCCCTTTCAATATTTCCTGTAGAGCTGGTTTGGTGTTTACAAACTCTTTCAGTTTTTGTTTGTCCTGGAAGCTTTTAATCTCTCCTTCTATTTTCAATGATAACCTAGCTGGATAAAGTATTCTTGGCTGCATGTTTTTCTCGTTTAGTGCTCTGAATATATCATGCCAGTTCTTTCTGGCCTGCCAGGTCTCTGTGGATAAGTCTGCTGCCAATCTAATATTTTACCATTGTACGTTACAGACTTCTTGTCCCGTGCTGCTTTCAGGATTTTCTCTTTGTCGCTAAGACTTGTAAATTTTACTATTAGATGGCGGGGTGTGGGTCGATTCCTATTGAGTTTGAGAGGTATTCTCTGGGCTTCCTGGATTTTGATGCTTGTTCCCCTTGCTATATTAGGGAAATTCTCTACAATAATCCTCTCCAGTATACCTTCTGCTCCTATTTCTCTTTCTTCTTCTTCTGGAATCCCAATTATTCTAATGTTGTTTCGTCTTATGGCATCACTTATCTCTCGAATTCTCCCCTCGTGGTCCAGTAGTTGATTGTCTCTCTTTTGGTCTGCTTCATTATTCCCTGCCATTTGGTCTTCTATATCACTAATTCTGTCTTCTGCCTCATTTATCCTAGCAGTAAGAGCCTCCATTTTTGATTGCACCTCATTAATAGCTTTTTTTATTTCAACTTGATTAGACTTTATTTCTTTTATTTCTCCAGAAAGGGTTTTTATTTCTCCTGACAGGGTTTCTCTAATATCTTCCATGCCTTTTTCGAGCCCGGCTAGAACCTTGAGAATCGTCATCCTGAATTCCAGATCTGACATATTACCAATGTCTGTATTGATTATGTCCCTAGCCTTCGGTCCTGTCTCCTGCTCTTTTTTTTGTGGTGAGTTTTTCCGCCTTGTCATTTTGTCCAGATAAGAATCCGCTGTTCTCCTTGTTAAGTGAACTTGGTCTTGGCTGTAATTCTTTGGTCTTCTGGGGGAGGGGCCTGTTGTAGTGATTCTCAGGTGTCTTTGCCCGAGGCGGAGTTGCACCGTCCTTACCAGGGGCTGGGCTAAGTAATCCTCTCAGGTTTGCTTTCAGGAGCTTTTGTTCCCTTAACGCGCTTTCTGTAGAGTTCTGGAGGACGGGAATGAAAATGGCGGCCTCCCAATCTCCGGTTCAGAGGAGCCGAGGGCTAGGGGCCCCAGTCTTCAGCGCGCCTTCAGGGAAAAGCGTTTAATCCCTCCAGTCTCCCTCGCCCACGTTTGCGCCGGAGAGTGCGTGCGCGCGTCGGCCCGCAGACACTGCGCGCCAGCAGACACCGCCGGCCCGCGAAAAGCGTTTAATCTCTCCAGTCTCCCTCGCCCACGTTTGCGCCGTAGAGTGCGCGCGCGCATCCGCCCGCAGACACCGCGCGCCAGCAGACACCGCAGGCCCGCAGACCCCGCGGGCCCGCCGACACTGCGCGCACCCGCAGACCGCACGCGCCTGCAGACCGCGCTCAGAGAAAATCCTGCCTAAGCAGTCCCGTCTCCCTGGCTTCTGGGAGTGCTCCGAGCTCACCCAGCCTGTGACCAAGCGTCTCTGTCTCTGGCAGAGTCCCACCTGGAGTCTCCGGACCCCGTAGATCCCTGAGCTCTCCCGGGTCGGAGTCTCCCAGGATCTTGTGGGGACGCCTCGCACAGAGCACCGGCCAGTGCCACAGAGCACCGGTCCGTGTCACAGACCACTAGGAAATCTCGGCTCTGTTTCCGCAGCCGACTTTCCCGCTCTAATACCTGTGAGCTCTGGGACACTCAGACACCCCCGATCCTTCTGTGACCCCGTGGGACCTGAGTCCACGCTGTCCCCGTGAGGTCTTCACCCCAGTTTAGCCTCTGGAGCAATGTCCCTCCGTGGAGCCGACTTTTAAAAGTTCTGATTTTGTGCTCCGCCGCTTGCCGGGAGCCGGCCCCTCCCCCTGGGGTCTATCTTCCCGTCGCGTTGGATTCACTTCTCCGCTGGTCCTACCTTTCAGAAAGTGGTCGATTTTCTGTTCCTAGAATTGTTGTTTTTCTTCTCTTCGATCTCCTGTTGGATTTGTAGGTGTTCGGAATGGTTTGATAGGCTATCTAGCTGATCTCCTGCTGGCTGATGTCGTCTCAGCCTCCTACTTCTCCGCCATCTTGACTCCTCCTCTGCAATCTCTTATTCTTATTTTTATTTTTTAAAAAAGATTTTATTTATTTTACAGGGAGAGAGAGAGAGATCACAAGCAGGCAGAGAGGCAGGCAGAGAGAGAGGGGGAAGCAGGCTCTCCGTCAAGCAGAGAGCTTGATACGGGGCTCGATCCCAGGACCTTGAGACCATGACCTGAGTCCAAGGCAGAGGCTCAACCCACTCAAGGTTTTTGTTTTTAATTTTTAATTTTTTATTAACATATAATGTATTATTAGCCCCAGGGGTACAGGTCTGTGAATCTCCAGGTTTACACACGTCACAGCACTCACCATGGCCCATACCCTCCCCAATGTCCATCACTCAATATTTAAGTTTTTATTTTAATTCCAGTCAGTTCACCTATGGTGTCTTGTTAGTTTCAGGTATACAATATGGCGATTCAACATGAAGCCAGATATCCTTGAATTTTCTTATAACATAGCTCATATATTCCCTTTATTTTTAGTTTTCCACTTTTGATTATAGGAGTTTGATGTGGCTTTCTTTTATCAAACAAGGGTTCTGATTAATATGATCACTTTAGACTTCACCGTGGCTTTAACAAGTATCATCAAATCCCTTACCTTTATCTGTCCTTCTGCTCACACAGGTCTTCATCTGAGAATGTCCTCTACTCATATCTCTACCTAGAACTTTATCATTTGATGCCCAAGCCTTGCTTCAAAATCTTATGAATAAAAGGTGAAGGAGTAAAAATGGAGTTAGTTAGCAAGAGCCAGAATGGAAGTAACAGAACGGAGTGGGAGGAATACCACACCTTGAAGCAGACACGAATCAAGGTCTAACTCATTAATTCATACGCTGAACAGGTAGCCACTGAGAAAAGATGAGAAAAGAAAAGTCCATCTTTCCAGCACTGTGCTAGCTCCTGGGAATGTAAAGGACAAGGCAGATAATTCTCTTGCTCCCAGGAAATTAATTTTTTAGGGAGGAGATAGATACACACGATGAATGAATATGCAAATGGACAAGATAATTTCAGACAAGGATACATGGTTTATTGTCAACACAGTGAGGCAGCAGAAGGAAAGTGACTCATGTGGGTCTGGATGGGATGGAGCCCTGGAGGACCCTCCCCTCCCCACTTCTTAAGAAGTGATATAGATCAGAGACCAGGAGAATGAGAAGCAGCTAGCTTAAAATCATCTGAGGGAGGGGCATTTCTGGCAGAGGTAAATCCAGTACAAAGGTTTGAGATGAGCACATGTTTTTGTGTCTTGAGGACCAGGGAAACAGTATAGTAAAGTAAAAGGAATATGGGAGGGCTTGCAAGGAGCTGAGGTTGAGGAAGTGACCAGAATCTTTCAGCCCTAGTTAATGGGAGTTTGGATTTTAATCTGAGTGTGAAGGGAAGCTGTTGAGGGTTTTTAATAGCAGAATGGCAGGATCGATTGTATAGGTTTAAGTTATAATAGCTATATGAAGAGTGGATTGTAGGGTCAAGATTAATCACAAAGAGAGATCTGTTAAAAGGTTTTGTGACAGTTCAAGCAAGAGCTGGTGGTGAAAACAGACTACAGAGGAAGCCAAACCTACAGATGAAATGAGAATTAGTATTAGTGCTGCCACATAGTAGAAGGAAGAGAACTGGAGTTTTCAGTACAGCCTGACTATACAGACATAGACACCCAGACACATAAGCACAAATGCACAGACACAGACACACACACACCACAGACACATGTGAAAAAAGACACACAAACACACACAAACATACAGATACACTCAGCCACACAGACATGGACACAGACACACACACAACTAAATCTCACTGCTAATCATATTGAATTTAAAATCAAAGAAAATAAAAAAACTGAGCAGATATTTTATTTTATTTTTTAAAAGATTTTATTTATTTATTTGAGACAGAGAGTGAGAGAGAAAAAGAAAGCGTGAGCATGGGGGAGGGGTTAGGGAGAGGGAGAGGCAGACTCCCTGCTGAGCAGGGAGTCCGAGGTGGGACTCCATCTCTATCCTAGGACCCTGGGATCATGACCTGAGCTGAAGGCAGATGTTTAACCAGTTGAGCCACCTAGGCACCCCTGAAAAGCTATTTTAAACTTCCATTATGGTTTTGCATTTTTAGATGTAATAAATTTATGGTAAATATCTAGGATGTATTCAGACTTATATATACATGTGTTTATCTTTATAAAATTAGAATGGTCATGATATATATCTAATTTTATCTGCTTTATCACTTGACATTAAATTTATCCATTCAACAAATATTTATTGAGTGCCTATTATCTGCCAAGTACTTTTCTAGGACTTGAGGTTGAAAGCAGGAGACAAAAGAAACAATACTTATTGTGACCCTCCTGGAGCATACATCCCAGTTTGGAAAGACAAAAATAAAGGTGGTAAGTAGAATACACAGACGTTAGGTGATGATAGGAGGTAAGAGGAAATGCAAGAGAGTGTTGGGAAGAGTTGACATTTTTAGAGATAGAAGCACGATATATATTTCCATTATCTTAAATAATTAACCAAATATTTTCATGGTTTCTCATTATTCATTATGCTAACTAAACTTTAAAAATCTTATTTTAATAATTCATTTTATTTAATACTCCTATTGAATTTGTGCATTTGATTGCTTTTAATTTTCTCTCTTAAATAATATTTATATATTCTTCTCTATGGACACCTAGGCTTCTCATATTTCCATAAGGATGAACTTACTTAAGGCTCTTGAAACCTGTATCAAACTACCTTCCACAGAGAAGTTCAATCTGTATTCCAAGCTTCAATGTTTGAGAATGCCTTATTGCTGCATGTTCACTTGGGCTCTTGCTTCATGAGACTAGATGCAAGAAAATATTGTCAACTCTAAAAGGCCTTACTATATATTTAGCTTTTAGCTAGGAAAGCTTATATGATCCACTGCACTCATTATCAGCATTTTAGAGGGGAAAACTGAGAACCAGGAGAAAGAAGTGCTTGGTTAGATCATCAGAGAATTATTAAATCATTAGACTATATCCCAGATTATCTACCTCCAGTCCAAGACTCCTTGCACTCCTTGATTTAGTCATTCCCATCAAATAGGCAAACCTTAAAATATTCAAGAAAATTTCCTATAAGAGCAGCAAAACTTCTTTTGATATAACACTGCAAGGACTATGTACAGTGGTGCTTCTTACCCTTTTCTATGACAATATTATTTATATTGAATGATCCAGGCAGCTTTCCTGTGCTCAGCACCAAGGAGAGCTCCAGCAAGCCTGTGGCCCTTGATGTTCTTCAGAATTTGAAGCTTATTTCCTGAATAATTTAGTATTGTCTGTCTTTGTTTCTGTCTTTGGGGAAGAACATTCTAAGCCTTAATAGAGATGATGTATTAACATTAGTCCTGATCTCTTAGAATAGTCATAGATTTCACAGAAACAGCTAGCTGTTCATTTATATCAGGGTGGACCATGGAACTGGATTCTTGCTAATGGAATATGAACGGAAATGATATGTACCATATCCAGGTCTGGGACATAGAAACCCCATGCACATTCTTCTAAGCTCTTCCAGAACTTCTGGGGTTCTTCTGGGCATTCAGAAGAAACTTGGAAGTCATACGTTGAACATGACAGAGCCATTGCAGACTTGAGCCACTGCTAACCTGGATACTTTACTCGAGGAATGAGAAATAAATAGACATCTTATTCGGCAAGCCATTGGATTCTTGAATTTTTTTATTAGAGTACTTTACAGTAGTTTGCTTTACCCTTCCTTGACATGTTTCTTTTGTTTTTAGTACAAAAGCTTTCTGCATTTGTTTGAAATCCTCCCAAATATTTGCTATTCACACTTGACTCTCTAGTTCTTAAATTTTCTCTCCTTCCTTAAACTTCATTTTCTTCTTGCACATTTATGTCAGCGCTAATGCAGGCAAAATAGTAAGATCACCTAACCTGTACTCTCAGTTTCACCTCCTCTCACCTCTCCCACCAAGAGAACTTGATATAATGATGATCTACTGCATCCACTTCTTGCTCTATGTTGTGCCCATAACTTCTGCCTACCACGATGATTTGCTTTTCAAGACCAAATCCATCCCCTTCCTTCTTCCTTTCCTTTTTTTTCTCTTTTCACTGCTATCTTTACCTCCATCCTATCTTCATTCACCACCAAACTATGAGAAACACCAGTTCACGCCTCCCACATTGACTTTCCTTACAGTCTCCTCCTTGTCCTTGAGATCTGGTGTGTTCCATGCTTTCTGAGGCTGAATCACTTTGCAGTCACAATATCAGTGGCATTGTCTCAGCTCTACTCTTCTTGACCTCTCTCTACCTTTTGACCTTGTTCATCACTTTTTCCTAACTGGATTTTGCCTTCTTTTGTCTTTAAGTTACTGGTACTCTCCAGTTTTTCCACGTGTTTTTGTTTATTCTTGACTCTTCTTCACCCTCTGGTTTTATGCTAAATGTCTATGTTTTCTAAGGGACAGACTTCAGCACTCCTGAGCTGTCTTCTCCTTCAAAGACTATTAATCATGGTGCTCTGGTCATATTGAAGTCATTGCTTGGCTTCAAATTTGCACAATTTCTATGACATTGCTCTTGTTATTTCCGCTTGCCTTCATTTCCCAAATATTTACTACAATCATATCCCTTCTTATAGTTATGGATTAAATGTTATATCCTCTATGAATATTTCTCTGGATATTCCAGATGAAAATCCTATCTCTGTCTGAAATCTTTTTATATCATATGTATATCTCTACTATGAAATATTTTAGAATGTAGTTATTTGAATAGAGCCAGACACATTGTTGACACTCATGTAGTATCTCCTTCTTGAAAGAAATAATAGTAGAACAAAAGAAAGATCCAAAGGTACTCTTTTCCTGGGTAATATTGTGAAATTGCAACCACATAGCACATGCACAACCTGTGACTATCAGGATCCTGAGTATAAATTACAATTTACCTTGCAAGGCCTCATGCTTCAAGCTCTGGGTGTGTTCTGTACCACTTTCTCTCTCTCTCTCTCTCTTTTTTTTTTTTTTTTTTGAGAATGATGAATCAGACTCATCATGGTATTCAATTAATTCCACACAACTGACTCCTGAGGGAGTTTGTACCCAATGTCCTCTAACTGATGATCAATCATGCTCTTGCGGTTGGTACCCAAGGCGGCAGGCAGCAGGCCTTTGACAGGCTCCAGGTTGTCGAACAGAATGTGTCCCCATCCAAGCAGGAAAGGTTCCTGTGACCTTTGATGGCATTTGAGAGAAGTCATTTGCTTTGGCTTTTCTGAGGCCATATTGATCTCTGCCCAGGATTCAATTTTAGACAAACAGGCGACATAATTTATGTAAACTGGGCAGGTAATTAAACTCTCCTCCCAGGCAAAAAGGTCAGAGCAGAATATTTAAAGTTTCATTTCTAAGTGGAAGCAGTTAGCTAAAAAAAGAGAAAGAAATCTCACTGGGATTGTCTTGTTGCCACTGATACCCTGTAAATTATATGACCCAGCTTATCTTCCTAAGAATAGGTCTGAATTCTCTTTGCTGAAGGAACTGTAAAGGGTGAGAATACTCATGAAGCACCAAGTTTGCATATTCAAAATGACTGTGGGGCAGGATACTCAGTGCTCCACTGTGATGAAACAGTCAATAACTTTTTCAGAGTGATTTCCAAACAATCAGATTTAAATAAAAGTTAGGAATGCAGATGAAGAATTTCCTCTTTTCCCCTGAACCATTTGAGAATCATTTGTTTACATGATGTCCCATCACCCTCAAATAATTAAGTATTTAATTTTCTATAAGCAAGAACATTCTCGTGTATAATAAGAGCAACCATCAAAATCAGAAGGTAGCATTGATACATTACTACCTAATTGTGAGACCCCATTTAAGTGTCTCTAATTACCCTAATTATAACAAAAGGATGCATTTGAGTGTTGTATTCAGACATTGTGTCTCTTTAGTTTCTTTGAGTCTACGACAATTCCTCCGTCTTCCTTTGACTATCATGACCTTGATATTCTTGAAAGAGTACAGACCAGTTATTTTGTAGAACATTCCTTGATCTGGGTTTATCTGCTGTCTCTTCATTATTAGGTTTGCAATATGCACCTTTGGTAAGAATATCACTGAAGTGATACTCTCTCCTCATTTTTTTCTTGTCAGGACACACATGATTTGCACTTGTCCCATTACTGGTGATGTTTGACCACTTTATTAAGTGGATCCTGCTACACTTCTCCACTCTGAAATTATTCCTTTTTACATTGTGATTAATGCATTTTTTGAAGGGAGATACTATGGATGAAACTATGTAAGTATCTCACTGCTCCTCAACCTTTCAATTTATTCAGTGGATATATTTATATTAGTATAGACACTTGGATTCTTCTTTTATTCAATAGTTCATAATCCATTACTCTTCTTAATTTTGTAGTTCTAATTGTCTGTGATTTGACTAGAAGGAGCCCTTTCAAGCTGGCTTATGTGTCCTCTTGATATGTCCCCAACTCCTTCAAACATTTCTTTACATTCTAACCAATAAAGATGCTCCAGGCTCATTTTGTACTTTCCCTGTCACAGCTCTGGAATCAGCCATTTCTCTGAGGAACTCTGACTCATTTTAGTGGAAGAAGTATTTAGGAAGCAAGATTGGAGCCCTAAATGTGATCATTGCTGTTGGAATGATGCTGCTCTTAGGCCTTTTCTGTGGACAGAGCTGGGGAGTATATGCATATACCCTAGATATGCATATGCACCCATTTACATCTTATGCACTGCTGTATGTATCTGTTTATATACCAAAAACCATGGGATTATATCCATATCTGCAATTCCAGTTCAATACTACAGGTTTTTTTGTGTTTTTCTCACACTTTATATATTGAACTCTATTTTTTAATAATGAGAACCTTGACTCCATTTTCCTTAATGCATTTATTTATTTGATCATTCCTGTTGTCTGTAACCTATCCCCTGTGAGATTGCCCTCCCTCACTTTTGCAAACACCATCTGTTCACCCTGCTTGGGCACTCATATCCTCCACTTGACCATGCCACTATCAATCCCTGATTCCTCATGGGTACCCTCTTTACCCTGCCCAGCCTCTGACCCACCGGTCTACCACCATTGCTCCTCTCACTGCATAGATGTCCTCCTCCCATTGCTTGGGCTTCAGTACCCCAGGCTGAGATGCTACTGCTGTCCTTCCACTGCAGAGATATCTTCTCCCTGATGCTTGGGCTCTGATACTTGTATTGGGCCACCCTGGGTCCCCCATGTAGAAATTTCCCTACCTCTTTCAGGTTCTGATGCTGTGTGGGGATAATACTCTGCATGAATTCTTCCTCACCCTCCTTGAGCTCTGACATCCCAAACCCAGTTGCCAATACAGTAATCTTCCTATGTACATATCCCCCTTGCCCTGCTCAGGTTCCATAATCCTAAAGATCACACCCACAAACAAACACCTTCCAGAACCCACTCTGATTCTGACATCCCATAGCTGGTCATCCCTTTATTAGAGTGTCATTCAACAGTTGGGTGACCCCAGCCCTCTGTGAGGCAGACACCCTCTTTACTCTGCTAAGGCTCCAAATCCTATACTGCCAAATCCTCTTCCTGCCCCTTCCACCCACGGAAATTTTTCTTACTCAGCCACGCCTTTTCACTAAATCACTTGGGAAGGGAACAGAAAGAGACACTGTTTGATATTTTTAGATAAATTATTTTTTAATGTTTAATTTGAAATGAATTTGACTTTTTTTCAGTTAAAAAATTCTGACATATTTGTCAGAACTTGGTCCTCAAGTAACTAAGATATTCTGGCACACATTTCTATTTTCCAAAATAATTATTTTGTTATCTCATGGTCCAATAAAAGCATCTGGTTTCTATAATCTTCTTAGGTAAGTTTGAACTTCTGACATTATGATATTAAGATCTATAAAATCAGTA
Source organism: Taxidea taxus jeffersonii (assembly GCA_003697995.1). Taxonomy (NCBI): domain Eukaryota; kingdom Metazoa; phylum Chordata; class Mammalia; order Carnivora; family Mustelidae; genus Taxidea; species Taxidea taxus. Next base: position 19,704 of record ML102655.1, read on the forward strand.
TTTCCAGCAGAAAACAGATGGCACATGGAAATTATCATAATTTAAGTATCATCTAATAAAGAGATGATTTGTAAAGCTGTGGGCTAGGCATAAAAATCCACAAGGGGTCATGTGGAACTTGGAGGGAATAACCACAGAGAGCCACTGTCCCTGGACCTTGTGTCTTTGAATACCTGCTCACAATCCTGTGGACCTATCACTGCATCCAAGTTTCAGCACGGGTGGGCTGTGCTAGCTTCCTTCTTAGTGAGCCAGGGAGCATCTGGTCTCATCCATGTTAAATCCTTCCAAGCTAATCCCTGTGATCAGAAGTCTTCTTTTCCTTAGAGAGCATGGTTTCCCTTGATTCTATTCCTTTATTCTCCCCTGCTCCATGATTTCCTCTGTAGTTAGCCCTCCAAGTTCCAGTTCCTTATATATTAAAAAATAAATAAAAGATAAAAAGAAAAAAAAAAACTTCTGGGTAATTCTTTCTTGAACTAGCCTTCTTTTCAAGGTGATCATGTCCCTGCAGACATAAGCAAACAACACTCTATATTGAAACTCAGAGCTTGAGAGTGATGTCTTTCTTCTGAGCATCGTTAGGTAGAGAATGGCTGTGAATGAATGGCAATCAGAGCAATCAGGGGTCATTAGGAATCGACATATGTTTGCTTCAAATTTCACATACATTCTCCATTATATGCATAAATTCTCAGGTTGATATTATTATCTCTATTTTACAGGTGAGTAAACTGGGGCTTAAATAAGCTAAATAATTTGCCTGAAGACACATAGCCTGTCAGTGTCAGGTCTGGGATTCAAACCCAGCTGGTGTCTGACTCAAACACATTATTTTTTCACTATAGCATGTTGTTGACCTATCTTCCTTAAAATATATGACATAACATAAGAAACTCTAATTTACTCATACAATAAATGCTTTCATAATTGCTAACACAGATCACAAAATACTAGCTTATTGTAAAAAACTGGAATCATTTTACATCTGTGCATACAAACTCATGGCGTTTTCTTGTCATAGACCTCTTTTGACATCCTAACTAATTTCAGCCATTTGACATGGAGTTAGTAGTTCAGGTTGCTTAAACAGCCTTACAAGTTGCTGATAGATTTGGAGTCAAGTTTTCAATTATTGGGAAGCCTATCCATCCATATTGCTAACTCGGCAGTCACTAGTCAGAAGAAGGCACAGCAAGTGTTTAAGAATTGGTGGCCACCATTGAGGTTCACCACTGAGAGCTCTTCAAGCAAGAGGTGGTTTTAGTTGTAAGGAATACAACTAAACTAACTATCCTCCAGCTGCAACCCCCATCGGATTAGCCACAGGATTTGAGTGAGGTCACACTCTTCTGGGGCATTAAGACCGTGCCATTTTGCCCAATGGTGGCTGTTGTGTGTGTGTTTGGGGGGGAGGGTGGTGGTAGTGGTGGTGGTGGTAGGAGGAAGGATAACACTGACAGGCAGTCTTTGCTCTGGAGCTCCCTAAGGAATTGTCTGAGACTTTGTCAGGTCTGAACTGCAACCTGAGTCTCTCCCTGCCTGCTCCTCCTTCCTCTTTTTATCTTCAACATGCTTGCCCCCTACCACCCACCCTCTAAGCCTCTTGCACTTGTAACTTTGCCTGACAATCTCATTCCTAGCAGGCTCATTTGGCACAAAACTACTAAGGAGAACTTTAAAAAAATTCCAGTCTTTAGATAACAATAAATATTGCTTCATTTATTGAGCATATGTTATGTTTCAGGAACTAAGTCCTAGAAATATAAAGATGGATAAGACATGGTTCCTGCCATGAAGTATCCCACATTATAACAAAGAAGATAGACACATGATAGAAAACAATTATAATGTGAGAAGCATAGCAATGCAGGAAGGTTCAAGTTACAGTGACATCATAAAGAATGGAGACTCAACTCTCTTTGGGATGAATGATTAGAAGATTTCACCAAGAATTCAGGGACAAAACTTTTGAACTTCCATAATTTTGCTGCATGTTGCTCCTTTTTAACTATATGATGAAGAATTTCTTATTTCTTTCTTTTTATTTATTAAAAGTTTAGAAGCTAAAGTGCAAACTTGAAACTATTCACAAATGTGTAATAACTCATTCATGTAAGTCCCTGGAAATGTCCATCTTTGATGGGGTCACCAATATCCTTAAATGCAGTTAATGTCATTATGGGATATGATTGGGCCACAAATCTTTGAGTAAAATTTACTGATTTTGTCACCTGAGTTTAGTGCAAGTGACACACATCTTCTGTACCCTAGTTTTCTCATTGAAGTGAACATAACGATGTTAGCCAATCACAATACCCAGTTGTTAAAGTGTCTATAAAGTGCTTTGTTCATGAAGAAAAAACACCCACTTGAAGAATATTAAATCATTGTCAATCAGATCGTTCTTTGAATCTATCTCCCCAATGACACACTCATTAGGAGAAGTCTAAAAATCATTAATTATGTTTATCCTGAAGAAATTGTATATTGATTGATAGGAACACTTGTTTCCCCAAAAGAGAAAAAATATATGAAGATCTTAAAGATAGGTTTATTTATGACTGTATTTCAGTGAAGTATAAAAGTGGCTGAAATGTCTGTCTTGAGTGGCCAATCCACAGGAACAATTGGGAGTCCTAATAAAAAGATCTTGGGAAGTGTTTTCACTTAAAATAACACTTTAATTTACAGAAGAGTTGCAAAGAGGATACAGAGAGACCCATACAGTCTCTTCCCTGGTTTCCTTGATACAAACTTTTTACATTAACACAGTATATTTTGTCAAATTGGTAAACTTCTATTAACTCAACTCCAGATTCTTCCAGGATCTATCTAATCCGGGTTACCCCAGTGTACGTAGCTGCTGTATCTCTTTAGTCTCCTCTGGTCTGTGACAGTTTCTGAATCTTTCCTTGGCTTTCATGACCATGACAATTTTAAGGACTACTGGCCAAGTATTTTGTAGAAAGTACCTCAATTTTTGTTTGATTGGTCTTTTTTCTCATTATTAGATTAGGATTATGGGTCTTGAGAAAGAATAACACAGACATGAAATGCCTTTCTCACCACATCACTGAGAAATAACCACGATCATTTGGTTAAAGAGCCATTTCCCATATTTCTCTTCAAGTTGTTTCTTTCCTACTTCCTATTATCTGCTCTTCAGATCTGAATCACTAAGTCCAGTCCACATTGGGGGGTAAGAATTAAGCTTCATTTCCTGGGGTGGGGGGAGGTATCTACCTAGATTTTCACTTTAAAAATCTTTCCCATATTTATTATTTCAGAGCCACAAAGGGGAGAAGATATCAAAATAGGCCCCTGGCAGTGATATGTGTCCCCCAAAGGTCCACCAGTGATGGAGGTTTTCCCTGCATGGACCTGACCATGGGACATATCCAGTGAGCCTGGAAGCAGGTTAGAAGTAGTAGGCACAGTCACACTGGGGTCCCTGCCACCTCCTGCCCTGAGGTATCCAAGTCCTCTAGGAATGTGTGAATGGGCTATCCGAGACCAGCAGGCCAGCTTCCTGAGGGTGAGGGGCTCCCCGAATGCACTCCTGATATGGAGTGGGGAAGGACATTTGAGTGAGATCCCTATGAACCTGTGCTGGAAGGATACAAGCAGGCTCCATGGGCTGCAGAGGTTTTAGGTGTGTCTCAGGCACAGAATTCCCAGCCCTGCCCCTGAGAGCAAGGCTAAGGAGTTCCTTGGGACCTGGGTTTGGGAGAAAAGGATAATATGTTTTGGAGCAGGGTGGACTTTGGTATTGCTATGAGTCCCCCAGACTCACAGAGGGAGGGGGACATCCATTCCCATAAGTCCTGGGGAACCACCCCAGGTTGCCTGGATACTGAGGGTCTGTGACTGGTGCATGGCCTGTTCATTTCTGCTCCAGCCCTCCCAGGCCCTCTTGCCCACCAAGCCATCTTCCTCGGGCAGTCTGTCATCCCTCACACAGTGCCGTTACAGAGGACATTTTAATAGCGGATGACATCAAACTCCATATGGCGGGATTGTCTTTATGAGACTTGGAGCCTGTCTGGTAATCTCAAAAAAGAAAAAAAAGAAAAGAAAAAAGAACAGGGTATCAAAGTAGAACAACCAAATGAACCCAGAAATTTGAAAGATTTGAGAATAATAATAATAAAGATTTCCATTCATTGGAATAAGGGGGAGGTTTATGACATTCCGTACATCCTGTACCATGTGTCTTGTGTATATTTTCTCTAATTTTAAAGATTTTTATTTATTTATTTGACAGACAAAGATCACAAGTAGGCAGAGAGGTAGGCAGGGAGAGAGATGGGGAAGCAGGCTCTCTGGCGAGCAGAGACCGATGCGGGGCTTGATCCCAGGACTCTGGGATCACGACCTGAGCCGAAAGCAGAGGCTTTAACCCACTGAGCCACCTAGGTACCCCTTCTCTGATTTTAATCACACCCTGAATGTTTCTCATTATCTGAGGATGTGAAGGCTCAGGAAGGTTTTGTCTTTTGAGCCAAGGTCTTATAAATTGTGACCTGAGCAAGGGTCAAACCTGGGACTATCAGGCTCAATCTATCGGAAGAGGTAAGAAGAGTCAGTATGATAGCAATGTGTCAGGAGTCTAGAAAGCCCACCCAACAAGATCAAGTTGGAGGGAGAAGGCTGTGTTGAAAAGCAGAGTGAACAAAGGGTTGAGTTCAAGCAGCCAATTTAGGCTAGAAGAATGACATATCTAAGTCGGGCCAACCCTGCCTATTTCCCAAGCAGCCAGATCATTGCCTGCTCCCTGTTCCCATCTATCTCTGTTTACCTATCATGGCACTTATTAGATACTGCTATTTCAAAAACCATGCCTGTTTCTCTAACATACACCCATGTGTGCTGCCGCAGCAGGGGCCCTGCCTTGTAGCCCTGTAGCTCACTGTGGCTTATAACATGGGGCCAGTGCTTCCTAGCTGCTCCAGCAATGTTTACTGAACAAATGTATGAATAATTATGTATGCATGTCCCTGATATATCAGTGTCTACTTATGTGTGCTAGTCACATTATATTATTTCTTTACATTTGACCTCAAGTATTATTCACAATGAACTGCCATGAAGGTCATGCCAGATAGAACAATCAGCCTTCTCTGTAGTAGCTATAGATAGAGTTTGTAGGCAGTCCGCAGTGGCACTGCAGGGTCACCAGTATAAGGGAGCTCTCAGCTGGCCTAGAAGATGGAAGTTCATCAGAACGGGTTTGCTCCTTGGAGAGTTAACAGTAGCTATGTCATGTTGGTGTTAATCACATGAGTAGCACTGTGGTTCTGGCTTCCAAAAGCCATTCCCTCTTCACTAACCACCCCAATGGCCCTCTTCCTGTTAATTTAACCTTCTTACCAGAAAAATAAGCTTCAGAAAATAAGCTTCAAATATATGGTTAGAACAATACTTTGTGTGTTTGGATTTAAATCTACTTAGATTCATCATCTGTAAAGCTTTTATTACCATTGGCATAATTATTGGATATTATTCCATTCCCAGCAGTAGTATTATTAAATGGTCTGGATGCATTTGATTAATTTTTGCTTGCTTTATCTTAAACATATTTGTGGGCTTTTAAAAAAAATTTGGTCTGAAGTTGTAATCATAGAAACAGTAAAGATAATCCAATGTATGTATAGAAGATACTATATTTTATAAAGAACTACCACATATATTAGCTCTTGGGGATAGGGACAGTCGTACTACAAAGCCATGTGCACTAAGAGATTTGAATGAGGTCATTACCAGGGTCCCTTGATCTGTTTAAGGATGGGTAGTTACACTTTTTTATATAAATATACTTTAATGATAGTGATTATGAGGCTTTTTAAAACATTCTCAATATGGTAAGTGATGTGAAAAAATGTATCCCTAATGAAACCAATTCCAGAAAATAATTTCTTCCTATGATGGTATAGTGTGTGCTCTACCTGTCTGGTCATCCCTGGAAGGTGGAGGCTGCAGGGCACTGCTGGTCCGGCAGGCTGTGGACTGGGAGTTCCTAGCAGCTGCCATGGCAGCATGCTTCTTATCCTTGGAGATGAAAACTAAAACCAAGGGGCCACTGTTAAGTATATTGAAGGGAAATGCCTTAGAGCTTATAAGAAAAGCTCCTCATGCTTTGGTGGCCAAATAAATTGGAGTTATTAGAAGAATGTTTGCTATGCAAATAAGTCTATGGGATGAGCTGATGGAAGCAGAGGCCAAGCCGAGAGGCATATGTAGGTGGGTAGAGACTGGGAGCAATTTCAGGGTAAGGAAGCAAATGACCAGAGTGGTGTTTAATCCAGTACTGGGAGCCTCTGCTTTAGACTCTCCAGAAGTATTTATTTATTTATTTATTTATATTTTTTCAGTGTTCCAAGATTCATTGTTTATGTGCCACACTCAGAAATATTCAAAGCCATCATCCTCAGACTGGCTTCACAGTAGAAACAATTAGGTTGGTTTTGCCAATGTACAGATGCCTGAGCTCCACCTCCTAGACGCTGGTCCAGGTGGCCTAGGATTGACCCTGGCGTGGATCGTTTTGAAAGTTCCACGGGATCAAAAAGAAATAACGTTTAACACACAGCACTTGACAATTCTGTCTGTTCTTTCGTGAGCACACAGATATTTTGGGTGGCTTCTTGGGGAAAGTGGGTAATGAATCGTCAATATACTTTGCTGAATTTTTGATGCACTGTGAGGTAGGTAAAATGGCAGTGAAGAGCTCTTGTTTTGGTCCATTTAGTACTAATGACTTCTGGTGTGATGAGTTCTTAGTGGGTGAGCTCCTCAGGGACAGGGACTGTTTCAGGCTGAATCAGGGTAAGGAACAGATGGCATTCAAATTGTGTACTTTGAGGAAAGTTTAAATACATATTTACAAACATATTAGCAGGCTGCATAGAAACCTCAAGAATAATCACCACTTTGGGAGGTTTTAGCACTCCTGGGCTGAAGGGGGAAGGGAAGGAACAGTTACTGGAAACCAGCCAAGAAAGTGCTATGACCCTTGGTGGCAGGAGGCACTTAGCCCTTATATAGCCTGAGGAGACAGAGCCAAGGGAATGCAGTCTCTGGCCACAGTCTCCTCCCTCTCTCTAATCTCCTGCTGATGCTCCCCTCTGGTCAAACCCAACTAGAATCCAGGAAGCAAGAAAAACCATTAATGCAGTCCATGTAGTTCTACCTTGTGGGACACAGATCAAAGAGTATGTAGGGAGTGGGGAGAGTGAAACCGGAAGGCTAGTGGAAAATAGCCATACACATGGACCAAGGGCTTTTCATCTATGTAATCCCTCCCCACTAGATACCTACAATAGCTCAAATGCATGATATTCTCAGCAAGCACTGTGTGAATTATTGTAATCAATGACAAATGAAGATACAAGAGAAGGAGAAATAACATTTATTGGATACCTTCCATGTGTCAGGTGTCCTGTTTAGTTTTATTGACTCTCACAAGAACTTGGTGAAATGAGTTTTTACTATTGGCATTTTACAGTTGAGAAAACAGCAAGTCAGAGACGTTAAGTTAATGTAAGTCCACATGACCAGTCAAGGATGGAACAGGAATTCCAGCCTGAACCTGGATGACTTTAGATCTAAGCTCTTTCCTACACCATGCAGCCCTTTTACTCTGAACAGAAGTATAGGTCACAACCACAGGAAGTCTTGAGCTGCCCCTCTGTGATGAGGCAGATATAAAGACCTATTTATTCAGTTCACTTGCTTAGGTTCCAGGGCTCTAGAGGTTTAGAGTTTGTTCCTGTCCTCACAGAGCTAGGATTCTCATATATATGGCAATCATCTGTGGCCAGATTATTGCACAGGTGGGCCATGCTTTAAATAGAAGCCATAATTCATCATTAATTCATCATATTTTTTCCATTTATTCATCTCCTCAGTAGTGATTGGCATTGTTCTATGCCTGGGCAGTGCAACTGTATATAATCTAAAATCCCTGATTACATAGAATTCACACCTTTGTGGGAACAAATAAACAATTAAATAAACAAAAATAGAGGGCACTGGTAAGTATTATGCAGGGGGTTGAAATAGATGATGTGATTAAGAGTGATGATGGGTCTCTGAGTCAGTTTGGTTGGAAACTTGGATAAGCTCTTTTGTGGGGTTTGTATTTAAGTTGAAATATTCATGGTCTGAAGGAATCAGTTCTGAAGAAAATCAAGGGCAACAGGACTTCCCACAGAGAGAACAGCTAGTGGAGAGTCTCTAAGGCAGGAATTCTAGGGAAAAAAATGAAGGTTGAAGAAACTGAAGCCCGGTGAGCTTAGAGAAGAGTTATGAGATATGAAATCGGAAAAGTGTGCAGGAGCTAGATCAGGAGTGAGTAACCCATCCAAGGACAATGGGAAGCCACTGCAACATGTGGAACAGAGGAGTGGGGTGACTTGATACACAGCTGAAAAGCATTAAGCTACCCACTGTCTCGACTCCAAACTACAGAGGGAGGATGTGGGATGAGAAAGACCCACTAAAGGACCATTGCAAGGATAAAGCAGGAGGACCGCAAGGCTGGTCTAGGGTGAAAGTGGAGAGAAGAGGGTAAACTCGGGCTGTGATCTGCAGGTACATGAGGTGATTCATCAGATGCAAGATGCAGGAAAGAGTCATCAAGGTTGAGCTCATTGCAATGTGAAGGATGAGAGAAGGGGCAGACTAGGAGGCATGAATGAGGATGGAAATCTGGAATTTTGGTCTTGCCATTTAATTTTGAAATGCCAGTTAGAAGCTTACAGGGAAGTGCCACATTGGTAGTTGGATGCAAACATCTGAAAGGTCAGGGCTGGGGACAATTTTGGGGCCTGCTGGCATAGAGACCCTGTGGGAGCCAGAGGGCTGGAGGAGAACACCTGAGAAGAAGGCACAAAGAGAGAAGAGGCAGAGTTGTGGGAAGAACCCTGTGGAGATTCCAAAATTCTGAAGACAAGCAGAAAATAAACCAGCAGAAAGTGACAAAGAGTGGTTTTTTCTTTTCTTGTTTTTTCTCTTTTCTCTTCTCTTCTCTTCTCTTCTCTTCTCTTCTCTTCTCTTCTCTTCTCTTCTCTTCCCTTCTCTTTTCTTCCCTTCTTTTCTTTTTAAATATTTTATTTACTTATTTGACAGACAAAGATCACAAGTAGGCAGAGAGGCAGGCAGAGAGAGAGGGGGAAGCAGGCTCCCCACTAACCAGAGAGCCCGATGCCGGGCTCAATCCTAGGACCCTGAGATCATGACCTGAGCCAAAAGCAGAGGCTTAACCCACTGAGCCACCCAGGCACCCCGGGAGTGGCTTTTTCTTGAAAGACTTTATTTATTTGTCAGAGAGAGAGAGAGAGAGAGAGAGAGAGAGGACAAGCAGCACACAGGGTCTGCCTTCTGAGCAAGGAGCCTCGTGTGGGACTCAATCCCAGGATCTGGGATCATGACCTGAACTGAAGGTGGACGCTTAACCTGCTGAGCCATCCAGGCATCCAAGAAGTGGCATTTATAATGTTTTAAGATCCTGACATTTCAGGATAGATCAGATTTTTTAACTGTAAAAAGAACCACTGAAATCAAATTCACAGATACGGAGACACCTTTCTCTGCCCAGCACTGCACTGTGAGCTGTACGGGGGACTGTAACTCCCTTTATCCATTTTCATAACAGCAGCTTATACTTGTAAGTACATTATAGTTCACAAAACATTCTAGAAGATAGCAGTTTCTTTTAACAGTCTCCAGTGTATGGGAGTTGGGTGCCATTATCTTTTATTTCACATCTGAGAGAGGTTGCATGACTCTTCACTTCTCAGTCAAGTTGGGAAATGCAGCAGGAATTTGGACAGAGCATGAGATGCTGGGTTCCTTCTGCCCCACTGTCTTTGCCACCACTGCAAATTCTTATATTCTCCCTTTGAATGAGCTTTATGGATGACATATGGATTAACTGCATTACAGGAGGTACTGCTTTCCAGCTCTCTCTATCACAAAAAAGTGCACATGTGGGACCTGCCTTCATAAGGCTCAGTTAGATATGCTGCATTCTGTGCAGGCTACCATATTGATGGCTCACAGAAGACAGTGAACATTAGCTTTGAGGCACAGAGGCTTTGTTTCAAATTCTGGTCCTACCATTCATGAGAGTTATGATATCACAGGAGTCATTTAATTCTCAGAGCCTCTGTTTCCTCATGGATAAAAAGATAATGGCAATCTGTAATGGGTATTTATTGATATTACTGCCTTGCATCCATTCTTGCCCCCCCACTCCATTCCACTTTTATGGCCACAAATCACGATTTTGTTTTGATGGACCCAGCCCACTCTATCCTCATTTCTGGTACTCTAGATGAAACATCTCTAATTCTCTCCCCCAGAGGGCAACAGATGGCCTCAGTGAAGACTACATTTTAAGCAGTAAAACCAGGTTTTCCATCCCTCTGGCTTAACGCTGGTCAAGTGACTAAAGTCAGGCCAATTGGAATCAAGGAAATTTAAAGATTTTTATTTATTTACTTGACAGAGATCACAAGCAGGCAGAGAAGCAGGCAGAGAGAGAGAGGAAGGGAAGCAGGCTCCCTGCCAAGCAGAGAGCCCGATGCGGGGCTCGATCCCAGGACCCTGGGATCATGACCCGAGCCGAAGGCAGCAGCTCCAACCCACTAAGCCACCCAGGCGCCCCTGGAATCAAGGAAATTTAATGCTGGTGCATCCTTTCTGAGCTAATGGGAGAATAAATTCTCTTCCCTGCTGGATTGGGTGCTATATTTGGGAGTTTGAGCTAATGAGAGTCACCACAGGAAACTGAAAAATATAGCCTATCTAGAAGATGCAGGTTGAGAAAAGGGTTTGGGGGTTGTCCTTGAGCCCTTGGTTGGGACATGTTTGAGGACCCTGGATGCTGCCCTGGACTTTCATGCAAGTTAAAATCCTCTTTCTTATTTGAACTGAGTTGTCTGAGTTGGGTTTTCTGGCATTTGCAAGTAAAAGAGCTTAAATTGATAAAATTATCTCAAAGAGTCATATCAAGGATAAAATCAATCATTATGAGAAACACTAATCCAGAGGACACTCTTGAAAAATAAAACAATTATTGTGATTTCATCTTCAGTTTCCTTTCAATGCTAACTATTTCCATGATAACAATTGTAGTGGCCTCAAAAATTGAAAGCTATGAAAGTATCAAAGAAGAGTCAGGTGCCTCATGTTTGTGGGTATTTTTTAAAAGTTAAATCATTGAGCCAAAATGCCAGTTACCCTGATTCAGACTGAACACCCATCATCAACAGTAAACACACAGAGAACACACACACAGAAACGTACAAGACTCTACAAATGCTCATCCTCCTATCCAATGAGTATGTGGCATGCTGTATCAGATTCATTCAGTGGAGTGTCCAAAGTAGATTATGTTAATTCCAGGAGTAATTTTTTAATATTTGTAATATAATATATTACTCGATAAGATTGTGAAACCTTCTGACAGCTTATTAGCTGGTGCCATGAAAACCAAATGTCAACTTTATCAACTGCTGTCAGTGAAATTAGCAATGAAACAGTCTCCAAGGAATGGAGGTTCAATTTGTGTTGGCTAATGGTATGAATAATCACTTGGATTTATATAGCACCTTTTCTCTGAAGGGTTTAAAGAGTTTATATACATCTATCCTCACCAAACCCCTGAATAGAAAGAAGGGACCAAATTTATTGCCCCTACGTGGTTTGTGGTCACTTTACAGCTTTGAGTTCACGAAGCTAATTCTCACAATAAGGTTGACATCTCCCAGTTGCTTTGCTTGCAGTTAGGATACAATGTCATTAGTTGCAGAGAGATGCCCACATAAGAGAATGATAGTGGGAAAAAGAGAACAGAGTGCTTTTCCACTTTATTATACCTAAAATTTACACTGTAACTGTTGTTAGGAATAGTTAATCGTGAAGAGGCAAAAAAAAAAAAAAAAAAAGTAGAAATAAGCGTGCCATTAGAATATATTTTGGAGACCTGGAAAGCAGAGCCAGAAACTATTACAGCTGGAAAAGATCTTAGAGAAAATGGAGTTCAGTGCTCTAGTTGAAGCATGTTTGAATTTGGTGTCCCTTTTTGCATTTTCTTCCAAGTATTTAGTCATCCTTCTGGTTAGGGTATTCCAGTTTTCCTTTGGGGGTCATGTTTTCCCACTCTCTATCCATGCAGTTTTTTGGTGGGGGATGAAACTAATCCTGATTCTTGGAGTGGGACAAGACCCAGATGTGGTTGATGGGAGAACTGCACCCCCTGCCTACCCCTGCTTTAGACATAAGAATGTAATCCCAACAGGACAGTGAGAGGAGTACATGCAACTTTTCCTGAAACCTTCAGGAAAGGAATTTTTTTTTTCATGGGAGTTGCTAATCTGGTAAAGTATAAGCCAAAGCTATCTCACCTCCACACTAGAAGAAATGCCTGGGAATGAAGAAATATGGGTGAAAGAAGAGGTATAAAGGAGAAAAGAAAAAGTATTCTTTTTAGTAACCCTGTTTTCACTTCTGGGTCCAGCTCTGTGTGGACCCTTACCCCTTTCACATGAGCCAAATTAATGGTCTTTGAATATTTGCTAATCAAAGAGAACTTCTACACGTGGTGCTTGCTAAACCTTCAGTGTCAACCTAAAGTTGCTCTTCTCCAGGGGAGACACGTAGAAGGGAAAGGCTAAGGTTGGCTATTGTAACAATCTTGAAATCTCCATGCTTTAGGGATGTCTGGATAGCTCAGTCAGTTAAGCATCTCTCATGATCCCAGGGTCTTGGTGTTGAGTCCTACATTGGGCTCCTTGCTCAGCAGGGAGCCTGCTCCTCCCTCTATCTGCAGCTCCCCCTGCTTGTGCTCTCTCACTCTTTCTCTGACAAGTAAATTAAGCCATTGTTAAAAAAAAATAAAAGAAAGAAATCTCAGTGTTTTAAAACTACAAGTTTCTTTTCCTTTTTCTCTAGCTTGCATACAAGTCTATAGTGGGCTGGCTAGAGGCTCTGTTTGTGTGTTCTTCCTCAGGGTTTTAGGCTGATGAAGGAGCCTTCATCCAAAGTATTTGTGATTCCTAAAGCAAATGAAGAGATAGAGACAGAAAAAGACAGACAGACAGACACACATACACACACACAAAGAAGGAGAGAGATAGGCAGATACCACAGGGACTTAAAGCTACCTCTTGAAAGTTGAATTAATTACTTACAACAAATAACATACTGAATCTATGGTATTCATGCTTAAAACCCTAGAATTTCAGGAGTCTATACAATTTTAAATTTCTACAGTTATGAAACAGTCCTCGGACACAAAATGTACCTAAGGAGTGTTGTTGACCAGTGATTTTTAGCTGTTAAAATTAATAATAAGACTCTTTTTCTAGCTATTGAGTTAACCATTTTGCCAACTGTCTTTTGCATTCTTCCTATCTCACCACTCAATTTCTTCTCATGGACTAATGAAATAAAAATAAGTCTCTGGACTCCCACATCTCAGTGAAAATAAGAAGTAAGGAAGTTCTACAGTAGCATTTCATACTGGCCTCAGCATGAAATCCTTAAATCAGAAAGTCATAGTTTTCCTTTTTTCAATAAGAGACTGTCTCTACTTCCCTCAGGTATTTGCCTAAAGCATGATGCAGTGCTGATGTCTGCTCACACACCAAGAAGCAATTTCCTTCCAATTTCATATCCTGGATTCTAGGTTGGATGGGAAAATGTCTTTTGTAGTTACAAATCCCAAGCTAATTATGGCATAAGTTTAAAAGGCATTTAAACACTGGATCAGATGGAAAATAAGTATCATATGTAGAATTTGTAAATAATCTTTAGGCAACATTTGGCTATTTCCTAAAGACAGAGGAGACAGAGACAAAGAATTAGCAAGACACAATTTTTCATCGAATTGACTGTGCTTTGTTGAGTTTGCATTTGGAAACTAGCCAGGAATTATTATGATCTGCAAATAAAAACTTACTTGAAGATGGAAACTAAAGGAAGAGAATATGAAACCATTTTTAATCCAAGTCAATTTTGGCAGAAACTAGCTAGATGCTCACTTTTCCTGCTTTCATTTCAGCAAACAAAGAAAAATTACATTCCTATCCTTTCTTGCAATTCAATTGGGGCCACATGGACAATGGAATGTGAAGAGAAGTAGTGTATACTATTTTGAACAATGGAATGTGAAGAGAAGTAGTGTATACTATTTTGGGGCCTGCCCATAAAATTTCCCAAATAACCACACATCCTGCCCCCAACTCCACTGGTAGTGGTCGATGTCACATTTTCAAAATGGTGGCATCATGTGTTGCAAGGAGCTGGGAGCACCAAATCATTGTTCAGAGGAAAGCTACCAAGGAGAGCCACAGATCTCAGAAAGAAATAAGCCTATGTGCTAAGCCACTGAGTTTTTAATTGTGTGTGTGTGTGTGTGTGTGTGTGTGTGTGTGTGTGTTGTTGTGTTTGTTAATTTTATTTTATTTTTTCAGTGTTCCAAGGTTCATTGTTTATGCACCACATCTAGTGCTCGATGTAATTTTTTATAGCTAGTGTAGTCTTCTCCTCTAAATGGATCAAAATGTATAGGAACAATCTCAACCATTTTATAGCAATTACTACCTCGGATTACAATGACAGAGGAGTACCAAAAAGGGCATTTAAATCTGACTAAGTAGTCAGAAAAGTCTTCCTTGATATGGTGATAGTTGAGTATTTTTATAGAAAGAGAAGCCAAACAGAAAGGGCATGCCATGCAGAGGGGACAGCCATTGCGAGAACATGCAAGCATGAGCTAGCCCAAGGGAATTTGGGGAATTGCTAGATCACCCATGTGAAGAGAGACATTATTATCTTTTTTCCCATATAGGGATGTAATGATGCTGGTAAGGAAATGATTATCATTCCCTTTTTGCAAATGAGGAAACAGAAATAGATAATCATAATAAAAAAGAAAACAAACAGTGGGGTGATATGTGATGAAGCCAGGATCTGAACTCATGCCTAGAAAATCTTAAATGAAATTGGTGTTTGGAACATCATGAAGAGGAAGGCTCCTAGAATCTTTACCACTGATCCACAGCATTTTTTGTTAATCCCTATTCCAGGGATAACCAGCTCTTTATTTTCACTGTTCTCTTGAGATTACAGTCTAGGAATAGTAAGCTTCTATCTTACCTCCAGAGTAGAGTACATAATAGCTTCCTTTTGCTTCTATAAAAAATTACCACAATTTAGTGGCTTAAAACAGCACAAATTTATTATTGTACAGTTATGGAGGTCATGAATTCAACCCAAGTCTTTCTGGGCTAAAATCAAAGTACCAAGTAAGTAACGCTGGTTCTTTCCTTGAAGCTCTAGTGAAGAATCTGTTTCCTTGTCTTTCCAGCAATCCAGGATCTTTGATTCATTGTTCCCTTCATCCATGTTCAAAGCTAGCAATGTTCTATCTCCTTGGCCAATCCTTTGTAACTGCATCTTTGACCACAGCTGGGAAAGGTTCTCTACTTCTCAGGTTCCATGTGACCAGACTGGATTTATGCAGATAATCTAGGATAACCTCTCTATCTCAAGGTTCTGGGAATAAGGCATCTTTGGGGGCAATAGACATTATTCTGTCTACCACAGGGTTCAAAGTCAGTGTTTCCAATGAATTTGTGTATATAATCAAATTACTGTGAGAAGTCCTAAGGAACAAGAGCACTTTTATCTATAGGGAACCTCTAGTTCCCCACATTGACTTAGACTGTGTTACTCTCCTCATAATTCATCATCCACAACTACTCTACTCCCTCCCAGAAAACAATAATTCTTTCCTGAGCGCCCAAATGCCTTGTATGAGAGTCCCAAGGACTAATTTAGGGACTAGTCTTTCTAATTGCACCCTTGAACCAGAATGAGATCACCTACAATTTTCTCTATTTTCTAAAAACAAATCCTCCATATTTCTTAATTCCTGTACTCATGATTCATATTCAATAAAAAAAAACCCTCTTCTTGTAAGCACTAGATATCAGAAGTCTAATCCACAGGAAGGAGTTGAGATTACCTCATGAATTTTTTATTTATGTTAAATGCAATTTTTGGAGGTGTCTGTGTGAATAGGTGCTACAGTTTCAAAACACAGCAATTAATCCACGTAGGTGTAAACACAGTGCATTTGGCTATATTGGGGCATGAGAAAAGACTGAAGGATGAAAGCAGAATTGTAGGACACAAATAGAAAATATAATAATGGGAATAGTACAGTCCTAAATTTGAGACATCTTTAATTAGACTTAATCTTATTCAATGGTAGTCTTTGAACATAGGACTTTTTGAGCTGGAGATTTTTTTCCAAGAAAAATGCATATATTTGCATAACCTTAATGTGTTGCCTATGATTCCAAGGGAGTTACAATTTTTGTAGTCCACACATGGATTCCTATGAGTTAAGAACTTTTGATCTAGTCTACGTTAACACCTGGGCTGGGATTTGCTTGAAAAATTCTTTGCTGCAATCTAAAAAAATATTTTCCCAATTCTCCAAGATTTGTGAATATTAAATTCTGAGAACAAAGGACTGGTTACATGATAATTCAGCCAAAAATGTGACCCACATACCTTTTCACTTGAATAATGTTTTGGACAAAATTCCGGTAATGTTTCTTCTAATATCTCCAGGGGTGAAGTTTTGACAAGTGCTGCCTAGGATGACATTATTGGCAGATGAATTTTAGAATGAGTTGAATGGCCATACTTAAAGAATATTAACAATGGCTCAGTGTCACAGAGGAGAAATGTCTGGGATGGAGACTGTGGACTAAAGACTATTTACTAGTTTTGTCTCTTACTTAGGAGATGCCATATAAGATGCCATATATTCCATGCATATGGAATATAAATGTTATACGATTCAAAATGACTTTAACAAATTAACATGCTGGAAGTAACCAATGAAGTGAATTAGAAAATTGAATTCCAAAAATTAGGATGATGATATGAATTATATTAATGGAAACACATTGACTAGATCACCATCTTCTGCTCTAGCCAGACCACTTCTGAGTATACTATTGACAATTCTGCCCAGAAGACATCAATGAATCGGAGCATGTGCTAATGTGAGCATCCCATATGCTGGGTGGTGTGGGGGTTAGAGTGGAATTGGTCTAGAAATCTTGAAGACTGGCTTCAGGAAACAGGACATTTTTCCCAAGAGCGAAGACTAAGGAGAGATATAAATCTGCTGTTAAATATTTGCAGTGAACCTATGTTTTGAGTGTCTCTTGATGATGAACCTCCAACTTATGTAATGGAAGTAATACTTATGTATTACTATATAATAATTACTATAAATACTATATAATACTTACTATATATATAATTATATTATATTATATATTATATATATCATTATATAACAAATACTATATAATAATTATGTAAAAAAGTAATACTTTTTTAATGGAAGGGATAATTTTCATCTGTTCTGGGGAACAAAAGCCTACATGAAGCTTCTCACTATGTAGCAACTTGTCAGGGTGTCTGGTGGGCTCATTGTGGTTTGTGATCATCAGATAGCCATTGCCCAGGCTTGCTAGAGAATAATGTTAATAGAAAATAATGCTGATAGAGAATAATGTTAATAAACACCATTCAGTGGTGTTTAGGTGGAGGGCCTCTAACGTCCCTAGATTCTAGATTCCAATACTTTGTATCTGTGATTTATTTTTAGCCTTAATACTTCAGTTGAGTAAGAGGGTAGTAATAGTTAGCATTGTCAAGAAAATGATAAGTAAATAATGATAGTAAAAAAGTAAAAAATGATAAGTAAGTAATGCTTCACACATTTTAGTATTTATTGTTCACTAGTCTTGTTATAACATGTATTGGCTTTATTTAGAACCAGGTATTTGATCAATACTTCTACTAAAATAATTATTCTTTGCTGAGGGCTTGTATATGCCAGATGTTTACATAATACCTATGAGGTAGACATGCCACTATTTCTGATGTATAGAATTTAAGTAAAAGGGACAAACAAAGTATACACATATGGCAGGGCTAAGATTCAAAATCCAGATGTTTAACCAATCTGCCATCTTAATACCTGTTAATTTTTCTGAGATTCCAATTTCCTGGGGCTGTAATACAGTGGACTTGGCATGCATAGTCTTTAGGAGTCCCTATTTCTAGCCACTTATTGTGGGTTATTTTTGTTGCCTGAATCCTTTAAATTTTAATAGGGCCAATACAATTGCCTGAACTTGACAAACATTTGAAAAGCAAACATCAATGAGAAACATATAAAATCCTTTAGTGGGCTCTCAGGAGTTTTCCTAAGTGAATCAGAGGAAGCTGAGAGAGGGACATCTAGCTGACCATTAGCACACACTTTGAAAAGAGTCACAGATGTGATGCTTTATAAAGTAGATTTGCATTCGTTAAAGGTCACTCTCCACTGAATATTTGCACTTATGTCTAAGACAGAAGAAGGCCACTCTACCTCATTCCTCCAATTTGTCTGTTCCATGATCAATATCAGTCTAGACTAGGATGGCTACAGAATCTTATTGCTGCTTAATTTCCCATAAGATTAACTGGACTTCCTGAAACATCTGGGGTAAGCAGCAGAGGGAAGTGCATCAGAGTGACAAATGTCCTCATGCCACATTAAGATGCACAATTAACATTGCTGAGTGCTTCCTGTTATTTTGACACTCTATGCTACTGGGATCTCTCAGCAAAATGTTTATATCTTATTTACCAAATAAAGGAAATGTTACATGAATGAGTCACAAAGCCCTGCTTTTGAAGAAAAATCAAAGATGTATTTGGCATTTCATACTCTGTCTAGTAATGGTCTGAAAGTGTCCCGCTCCTTACCAGCATTTCTAGCTCTGGTGGAGCCTCTTATCTTCCATCTGAAGGTTCTGTTCAATGTCAACCCAGAACACCAAGGTTATCTTTGTTCAAGGGGCTTTTAAAAGCCCCAGGTAAGTGCTCTAGGGATATACCACTAAGCCCCCCTTGCTCCTGGTCCTATCCCACCTTTTGTCTTCAGTCCCAGTGACTTGCTTGAGGTAATGTTCTACTTTATACCCAAGTTTTAGGTACTTAGATCTCCTCTTTTCCCCTGTGTCTGAATCCCAGTGTCTTTGAGGACTAGATCCTTGGGGCTCCAGGTCCAGGCACATAGGTATTTCTTCAGTTTTATAAAAATACGTTGTAGAAGTGTGGGAATTCAGTGATGAACAAGATAGAAACATTTTCTGATTGCATAGAGTTTAGAATCTAGAGGAAGAAGACAAAAATAAACATGTAAACTAAATTAACGAGATGAGCAAGATGGTTAAGAGAGACCTCTTTGAGGAGGCTACAGCTGAGCAGACACTCAATGAGCTAAGGGAACCAAGTGTGCAAGGAAATGAAAGTATTCAAGGTGAAAGACAGTGAAAACAAAGTGAATGAAGAAGACAATGCTTGGTGTCTTTGAGGAAAACTCTAAGGCCAGTGTAAATTAGAAAAGGGCAGAGTGGGCATGAGTGAAACAGAAGGTGTAGCATAGCCCAGGTCTCATATCAGTAAGCCTTGGAGGGGATCCCAGATATTCTTTTTTCAAAATCTCCCAGGTGTATTTGAGTATACAACTGATATAGAACCTCCAGTCAGCCTCTACTGTAGTGAAGTCCAAAGAGATTGCTAGAACCAGACACTGACCAACTCATCTGTCTGCATTTAGACCTTTTGCTTGACTTGCTCTACCCTTAAAATGAACAAATGTTTAGCCCCAATTCAAGTTATATATTCATCTTCACTTTTTTCCACTTTCCCTCTTGTGGATCCCACTTCAGTCTTTAGGGACCTGTGAAAATTGCAAATATGTCTTTATGTGTGTTCCTTTCACCTGGATATTTTTTCTCCCATTTCACCTGGAAACCCTCACTCCTGCTGTAGGTCTTAGATTAAATGTCAGTTCTACAAACCCTCCCTGACTTTGCTCAAACCTAGTTCATCCTCCCACCTTTTCTCTCCCAAAGCCCCCAGTATGACTCCTTTCTGATAATCATCATACTTGTGGTCTTATGCAATTCTGTATTTTCCCCTGCACTGTGAGTTCCATAATTGTTTTGTTTCCTTTGATACCCCTTATACTTAGCACCTAGTCTGGCAGGTGAGAGAATGTAAATGATTCATTCAACATCAAATAATTAGTAAGTGATGGAGTTGAGGTTTGAATCCCAGAACTTTGACTCCAAAGACCACACCATTTGAGTTTTACATTGCAGTGTTTCCTTTGAATAAATGTTCATATTCTGATTCCTCCTATGCATTGATCTATATGCCTTTCTGAAGTTTGCACCACATACTTTTCTCTGACTTTTACAAATAATCTTGATTATAAGATTAGCCTGTCCTGTGTGTGATATCTAATGGATTTTTTCCATCCTCTCACCCCCAACATGGCATCTAATTTTTTTTTTTTTAAAGGCTGAGTTGAGCAAACTCTCTGGGCTTTGTCCAAGGTCACACAACTTGGAAACAGGAAAGGCCAGTTCCTTTTTCTTTTCTTTCTTTCCTCCTTTTTGTTTTTTGGGTTTTTTTTTTTTTTTTTACATTTTATTTCATTTTTTTCAGCATTCACACCCAGTGCTCCTTGCAATATGTGCCCTTCTTAATACCCACCACCAGGCTCATCCATCCCCCCAACCCCCTCCATTCCAAAACCCTCAGTTTGTTTCTCAGAGTTGACAGTCTCTCATGGTTCGTCTCCCCCTCTGATTTCCGTCCCCCAATTCACTTTTAGGAAAGACCACTTTCAAATCCAACTTAATTTGAGTTTTAATTTCAGCTTCATCATGTTCCAACAGTGCTACCTAGATAACTTCTTTGCCTCTGTTAGTATGAATAGAAATACATCACTGGCAGCTGCAAAGAGTCAGTAAACGTAGGCTGAGTAACTATAACAGGTCTGTGCACATAGATGGCATTTGAATGTTAATGATCATTAAAAGCTAAATCCCAGATTTACCTGTCAATTCGACTGCCTATCCGACATCTCTACTTAGTCATATCTTAAACTTAACTTACTGTCTTCTCTCTCCTCTTATATCTGCTCTTTATTCAGTGTCTTTTACCTCAATAATGGCACCATCATCCATTCAATTATCCAGAGTGACTCAATCCTCTTCCTCAATTCCCATTCCTAGTCAGTCACTAAACTCATTCATGCGTCTATCTAGTGTGGCCAATTTTTCCTGGTTCACCCAGAACCGTCCCAGCGTGAACTGAAAGACCCCTATTTCCTAGGCAAACTAGGAAGGTCCATCATTCTGTCTAACTCCTAAACATTTCCCAAATATCTTTACTTTTCTCCATTCCTAATCTAACCTACCATTTTCTCTCACCTGCCATAGTTTCCAAGTGGTCTTCCAACTTCTACTTTTAAACTCTCCAACTGACAATCTGTTATGGCCAGGTTAATCCTTTAAATTACAAAAATCTGATCATATCATTTACGTCACTTAAAATGCTTCAATTAATTCCCATTATTCTTATAATAAAACCCTAAATCTTTTGCTGGCTTGTACTTCTGTGCATAATCTGGCTTATGTCTCCCTTTCAAAAGTCCTTCCTCACTGCCATCATGCCTTTTTGCCTTCATCCTATCTACTACACTCCAGATGCCCTGGGATCCTTTCCTTCCTCCAAGTGGAATGTACTGTACTATTCTCTGTACTTTCCCATGTGGTATTCTCCCTTCCTGATGGATACCCTATCTTTTCTGGGTCAGGTCTCTATTTTAGGTCAAATGTCATTAAATAGCTCTTTCTTGGATGGAAGATTTCCAGAATATTTAGGCTGGATTCATTAAGTTATTCTATTAGATCATTGCGAAGCAGTCTGTATCTTTCAATGACATCTTTTCTTTTGTTTCTTTTCTCCTTTTTTAAAAGTTAAATTCAATTAGCCAACAAATAGTACATCATTAATTTTTGGTGTACTGTTCAATGATTCATTATCAACAACACATTTTCAGTTATATTTTTAAATATCTTTTTCTTTATCTAGATTTTAGAATTCACGAGGTCACAGATTATAACTGTCTTGTCCTCAAAAGTGTCTTCATCCCCTAGCTGTGTCTGGTGAATGGTAAATACTCAAATAATAGTTCGTGAATTAATAAATAAGGGAATTATGTCCGAAGATGTTTCTTTGTAAAATTGCTGACAAGGCTATTGCTTATGGTTTACCACTTGTGTTACTCAATTCCAGGAGCTATGGTACGTCTTGTCATTGTTGAATTTTATGGTTTTTATGATGATTTTCGAGTAGATAACAAGTAAAGTATCTCAAGGAAGGAATCCTGTGCCCATAAGAGTAAGTTAAAGCAGGCTATAATAACAACACCTACATTTCAATGGCTTAACCAAAGTTTGTTTCCTGCTCCCCTGTAATATGCTATAGATCCAGGGTGACTCTCCTGAGTATAAACCCTCCATTTTTTGGGATCCCAGGATACTTCGATTTTTGCCACTGCCATTTGGTACCTCCATAATTGCTGAGTCATAGGAAGAATACACTGGAGGGTTGTGTATTAAACTTTAATTAGGCTAATCTGAAATAAGCACAGAGTACTTGTCTCCAGGACCATTGGCCAGAGTAGTCACTTTGCCCTGTCCAATGATAAGTGTGGCAGAAAAGCATAATCTTTCCATGTTCATTGTAAGAGGGAGAAACTGAAAATGAATGAGCATTAAATATCTCTTCCATAAGTGCTACAACCTAATTTGTACAAATTTTCCCTTTGGGCTAATGGGATAGATTGTTAAAGACCTAAGCCACTGCTATGTCTACACCATAATAATTTTCTTGGGGTTGGGAAAGGCATCTGGTACACTGAATCTGGAACAGGTGTGTGGGAATGTGGCTCTCTAGGCAATAGGTACTCAGGATGATAGCAAAGTTGAAGGAAGCCCTAAAATAAATAAATAACATTTCACTAGAAAGCACCTTTCTAGAGGGCATTTTGCAGAAGGCTGGTCTAGGGTTTTTCTATATTAAGTTAACACATGATTTATCTGGTGGAATATCATTGAACTTGCTATCACTTGGAGTGGGATCAAGTGTTCAACTCCACTAACTTGACTGTGAAGACTTAGTTTCTTCATATTCCTGAGCTTATTTCTGTATCTGTAAAAAAGGGAAGATTATACCCGCCCTGCATTCTCCCACAGACTCATTTGGACAATCAAATAAGATGAAATATTTTTCATAAAAAGCGAACTCTTTGTCATTGTCTGTTGAATATGTAGGGAAGCACTTTGTAAACTCTAAAGACAATATAGATATATAACACGAAGTTATTATTACAATAATTATTAGGGAAAATGAAAATGAATCCAGAGTAGAAGGAAGGATCATAGTGATTCCCTTTTAGGTATTCACCTGAGGGTATCTCCCTTGATTTGTATTCCTAGAAGGAAGAATGAGAAGGCCTATATGTATAAGACATATTGACTCCATTCCACATTTGCATATTATGGATTGCCACTAGCATGCATTGAGTGAAAATCTTTATGAAAAAAAAATGGTGCTGTTGCAGCAGGCTGTACCATGACAGCTTTTATTCACCCTTTTCTGAGTATTTCAGCTTTTTTAGCCTTGAGGTAGGAAAAAAGGGTAAATATTTCAAGTAAACAGCTTTAGGCTGCCATATTAAAATGAAAACCAAAAATGCAATGTGCAGATCTTGTTTAGTACATACACCAACTAAAAGACATCTTCTAGATTATCAGAGAAATTAGAAGATGGACTGTGTATAAGACAAAATTAAGTGATTCTGTCACTTCTCTGAAGTACATTACTGTTGTGGTGTTAGGGAAACCATATAAACAAAACATGACCTTATCATTCAGAAATTCATACCAAAGCATTTACACATGAAATGACATGGCATCTGGGATTTGCTTTAAACTCCAGCAAGCAAAGAAACAAACAGACAAAATTAGGGAGATGCTAATAAGTGAGAGGTGATAGTGGCAGAATAATGATTATTGTTGAAATTTAGTGACTGATACAAGGGAATTCATTGGAGTATTTCTTTTTCATATTAGAAAAATCTCTATTATGAAAGCACTTCAAAAATTCCCATGTAAGAGAATGAAGTCATTCTGGGGATGTGGAAGAGCTTCTAGAAAGCCTTTGTGAACAATCAGTACTTTTGGAAACTTATCATAAGTGACTCATGCCAAGAAGGGGATTGCTGAGCTTCACCCTGGAACCCCTTCCTTTTGTGAGTGTGACTGAAAGATAAAATCCAAATGTGTGATCACAGCAGAAGTCTTAGAAAAATACAGTCTGTTCTAATTCATAGAAGGGGAAGAAAAGAAAAGTGATGAGAAACAGATAGCTGGCCCTCAATCACTAAAAATAATTAGAAAGTCAAGCTTTTCTCTGGTCGACCCTCTTTCTCTCCTACGCTGGCCCCCCACCAAAGATTCTTGAATGGCCTGACATCCTGTGGACCTATTTGTTCAAATATCTATAAGTATAATCATATGGATACTCAACCCACAAATATTCCTTTGTTAGAGGGGTGCATACAAATGGTTCATCCCAAGCTGCAGAAAAATCTAAAGTTTCTAGAAATGGCAAACAGCTGGAAAGGATATTAGTGATGATTAATCGACTCCCTCATTTATTGGTTCATTCATTCATTGAACCAAATTTGAGGGCCTACACGTGCCAGGCGCGTGTAGGCCCCGGAACTCAAATGATGAACCCTTATGGGGATTACAGGATAATGATGCAGAGACCCTACATTTTGTTATTAATGAAGAAGTGGAGGACCAAAGAAGGAAAATGATGACTGTGTGGGCATGTGTGTGTATATAATCACATATGGAGAAAAACAGATATTCACACCACCACACAATCACAAAAACAAAACAAAACAAATCATGATCCACGCATGTGTATAATCTTCAATCCAGACTAAGCTATTTTTCTACTACCTAAATGTATCACCCAATTTGGTGTCTTCACATCTATTTCACTGCCTGATTTGGCTTCCCTCCTTCCTACTGAAGAAGGATAACTCCTCTTCATTCTTCAAAACCTGGAGTACATGTCATTCTCTCAATCTCGCTGTGATGTTCCCTTTCCTGCTATCCAGAGAGATTGTATCCTCCCTCATCTGTATTCCCATAGCACTTTGTGCAGACATGTATTGCAGCACTTAGGACCTGTGCTGTCATTTTTTTGTTTATATGTCTGGCTTTCTTGCTGAACTCTGAAACTCTCAAAGGCAGAGTCTATATCTCATGCATCACTGTAACATCAATGCCTAAGACAGTGACTGACTCATAGTAGGTGATCAATAGGTGTGTATTAAATAAATGAACAGATGAATTAATAAATCATATCAAATGAGCCTCTTTGATATAAAGGTTTACTCTCTCAAGAGAAGTATACAACAGCTCCTTCAGCCAAAGCCATAAGATTTCAAAGTTGGAGGAGATCTTACGGATCATCTAACCCAAACCCATAATTTAGCTTTGGAGTACATAATACAATGGACGGGGCTTTCCTGGTTGGCACAGAATGAATTGTCTTGTAATGCTTTGATTGCTCTAATGATCCTGTGTTAACAGATTCAGAGAGAAAATAGGATCCTGGGCATATGAGAGGGAGGGGCAGAGAGAAGCCAAGGCAAAGTTAAACATTTACAAAGGGGCTTATCTGCCTCCAAAAAATGGTCACAGACTCTCCTCACGACCTCCATGCTTAATACTGCAGCCCTCTCCCTCAACTCCCGATTCCCTTAATCTGCTTTACTTTAAGTTTTCCATGCACTTATTAACTTTTAACAAACAATAACACTTACTTATTGATCATATCCATTGTTTAATATCTTCTGGCTCTCTATTTGGTGTTTATATATCTGCCTACATTTAGACCCCGCAAGCTTATATTCCTAGCAAGCACTGAGTTTTTGGAAGCTGTGTAGCATAATGCTTTAGAGTAGTGCCTATCATACCATCTTTGGAGAAGGACTTTATTTTTCATTTCCAGTCGCTAATCGATCCCTGTGTGGTCCTATTGTGGATGACTAGCATGTAGCCCACAACACATGCATGTGGGTTCAACCATGTGTGTTCAACAACACTAGAACTCCTTTATCCACTGTTCATGGAGAGTAGTCCATGATCACTGATCACACTCTTGGATGCCAGGCTAATAGAAAATTGCTGTAAAATTCCCTAGTGATCACCCTCAATTCCTATACTTACCTCATCACACATCACTTACAGACATGAATAAGCACCAGCCTCCAGACCACACTTAGAGGAGAAATGGACTCCAGAGACCATTGACCTAGGTTTGAATTTTAGCTTTGCCTCTCCCAGCAGTGTGACTTTGAACAACTTTTCTTAGCCTTTCTGGGTCTCAGTTTCCTTCTCCTCAGAATGGAGATAATTACAGTGGTCCTTATAGAAGACTGTTGTAAAGATGACATGAGTTTATGCATGAGTACAGTGCCTGGCACAGTCAGTGTTCAATAAATATCAGCTCTTATTGTTACCACTTGACCTTTACTTAATCAGGAACACTCCCTTCATCTCATGGTTACTGAATTTTATAGCCAAGAGTCATTCTGGGAGTACAAGAGAAGGCGGCAGTAGGGAGGATTTGTGGTGGGGGGGAGGGAGGTTAGCAGGACATGCATCAGGGACTTGAGAGGAAGATTGTCCCTCTTTCCTTCCTCTCTCCCTTTAAGTATTAGTAAAGGGCATTTTGTGCCTCAAGCATGAGAAGGAAAGAGGTCATATTATTCTAGCTTTAAATGGCTGAAGATGAAAAGAAGTATTTTTTTTGGCTTGTAGATTCCTAGAGATTCTCTCAATTTTGCAATGAAGCTTTCACTTCCAGGTGACCTTCATCTTGTCCCAGAAGGGGTGAGAATGTAAGTTAGGTGAAAGCCAGAGGTTTTGGAAGAGTTTAGTACCCCAGCTTTTATCTTCGCTTCATGGCCATTGCCCTGAGTTAGCACGACTTTGGAGAGACACTCTTTTGAGCTGATAATAATGTGCTGAGAGGTAAAAATGCAGAATGTCCCTGGGCGATGGCACTTCTCCAACTTTGGTAAATATCTATTTGTTGAATGGATTTGTGTATATAAGCCCAGCCCACTTCCTAAAGAATATATAATAAACACACCACTTTGACATATTGAACGTTTAGAACAGATAAAAGAAAACAGTCATGTAATAAATGAGGAGGAAATAAAGTCTGCTTATTAAGCTGCTTTGTTTTTGAGGGATGAGTCAACTGGAATTATACACACATAGATGTTCATATTATAAACTCTTGCATAGCACTTACTGTATTCTAAGGTGCTGTTCTAGGTTTTTATATGACCTAACCAATTTAACTCTCTTGAAAGCCACAGATGCCAATATTATCTTTATTTAAAGATGAAGAAACTGATATGCTAAAAGGTTAAGTAATTTTCCAAAATCACACAGATAGTACATGGCAGAGCTGGGATTGGAACTCAGTCTGGTGCTGACACCCTTGTTCTTAACCAGAATGGTTAGAGCTCCACTTGCGGCAAAGTGTACTGAAAGAAGTAGGATGATG
Organism: Taxidea taxus jeffersonii; assembly: GCA_003697995.1. NCBI lineage: Eukaryota > Metazoa > Chordata > Mammalia > Carnivora > Mustelidae > Taxidea > Taxidea taxus. The sequence goes on from ML102655.1 coordinate 47,322, forward strand.
TCATTGTCAGGTAAAAAGAGGTTGGCCATTTGGTACATGTGATGTATATCATGACTCTGAGTGATTTACTCCCTGATTCTGAACCTTAGTTTACCAATCTTATAAAGAGATGATTTGATAAAACAATTCTTGGGGGCTCTTCTCATAGCCACACACTAGGCTTTTCTGTCTCTTACCGCCACCACTCTTTTCTTCTCAGCACCTCTGCTTTGTTCTGTCATCTCTCCATTTTCTGGCATTTCTTCCCATTCCTGTTTGCCTCCTTTATAGCCCTACTTCTGCTGTCACTGGAGGGAAAGAATTTTCCAAGTCGTTTCTGCATGAAATACAATAAATGTACCAGACACAATCCTGAGAGATCAAGTGTAAATATTCACAAATGGGACAAAATTAAGGGCCACCTACCTCTTCATTAATGCCAGTCCTCTATGTCTGGTATGGATGCTCCCCTCACCACCTCCCTCCCCCATACAGATATCACAGAAAATTCTGGGATCAGAGAATAACGGTAAGATGACTTAAAAGAAACCCTAAATTATAGTACTCTCCAAAAAGCTGAGACAGTGTTTATTTGATTCACTAATACATTCCCAATGCTCAGCATAGCACCTGCTACATTCTAAACACTCAATAATTATTTGTGGTATAAAAAAGGTCACCTAGCTCTACTCCTGCCTTACACATAATCCCACCTTTACTGCTATCAATGTCTATATAGCTCTGTAGAGTTTAAAATCCCTTTCATGCCATCATCTCATATATTTCCAATGATCTTACTCAAGCCTGTGGAGCTAGTGCATCAAAATAAACTGGGCTCACTGCACTTCCTATTTTTCAAGAGGACTTCCCTCTGCAGCAGTGAAAACCTCCTACCACCACCCTCCTTCCCTTCTCCACCTGAAGCAGGTCAGGGACTAAATTAGAGAAAAGTTTTTCTGAGACCCTGCTAGATCTCAGGCACTCTACCTATGTGCTAAAAAGCCAACAACAGAAGAGCCAACAACTTTAGCAGGTAGCAATGACTAAAAGAGCTAGGAAAGGCCAGTGCCGATGAGGTCACTGCCTATCTTCTCCTCTAGGATTTTGATAGCTTCCTGTACCTCTTTGACATTGGCCACAACAACTTCTTTCAAGATATGTCTCCAAAGGCAAGGGAAACAAAAGCAAAAATGAACTTTAGGGACTTCAAGATCAAAAGCTTCTGCACAGCAAAGGAAACAGTCAACAAAACAAAAAGGGAACCCATGGAATGGTAGAGGATATTTGCAAGTGCCACTAGGGCTGATATTCAAGATTTATAAGGAACTCCTCAAACTCAACACACACAAAACAGATAATCATGTCAAAAAATGGGCAGAAGACATGAACAGACACTTCTCCAAAGAAGACATACAAATGGCCAACAGACACATGAAAAAATGTTCATTATCATTAGCCATCAGGGAGATTCCAATCAAAACCACACTGAGATACCACCTTGCACCAGTTAGAATGGCCACAACCAACAAGGCAGCAAACAACATGTGTTGGAGAGGATGTGGAGAAAGGGGAACCCTCTTACACTGTTAGTGGGAATGCAAATTGGTGCAGCCACCTTGGAAAACAGTGTGGAGATTCCTTAAGAAATTAAAAATAGAGCTACCTTATGACCCTGCAATTACACTACTGGGTATTTACCCCAAAGATACAGATGTAGTGAAAAGAAGGGCCATCTGTACCCCAGGGCTCATAGCAGCAATGGCCACAGTTGCCAAACTGTGGAAAGAACCAAGATGCCCTTCAATGGACAAATGAATAAAGAAGATATGAAGTATTATGCCTCCATCAGAAAGGATGAATACCCAACTTTTGTATCAACATGGACGGGACTGGAAGAGATTATGCTGAGTGAAATAAGTCAAGCAGAGAGAGTCAAGTATCAAATGGTTTCACTTACTTGTGAAGCATAAGGAATAACACGGAGGACATGGGGAGATAAGAGGAGAAGGGAGTTGGGGGATATTGGAGGGGGAGACAAACTGTGAGAGACTGTGGACTCTGAGAAACAAATTGAGGATTTTGGAGGGGAGGGTGTTGGGGGTTGGGTGAGCCTGGTGGTGGGTTTTATGGAGGGCACTTATTGCATGGAGCCCTGGGTGTGGCAGGCGAGAATTCTACCACTGAACCACCAATGCGGAGCCCTGGCTGTGATGCATGAACAATGAATTTTGGAACACTGAAAAAATAAAATAAAATAAAATAAAATTTTAAAAAGAGCAGGGAAAGGGAAATAACACATAGATTTCCTTCCCTTCCTTAGTCAACAGTGTGTGGAGTGTTTGGAGAAATAGATGTGACTCACATGGAGTTTGACCACACAGCAGAGTAGCATCCACCAGATAAGTCTATCTTGGTAGTGATGGTAGGAAGTAAGGAACTCTGGATGCTTCCAGCAGCACAAATCAGAAATGAAACAGTTCCGTTTATTTGGGAGAATATTAGTCATGTTCTCCTTTCCCCTAACAATGGCTGACAGTGGATACTGATGGATGCTGAAGGTGACTACAGAGGCGCTTATTTAATTATTTCATGTCATGAGAACTTACTCCTTAAAAGCCTTGCTTCGAGTTACTCGCCTGCCTTTTTGTGGCTGAAGCTTGGTTTATTAAAAATATAACTTAAATAGTGTCTAAGAGTTATAAGCTCTCCTTTTTAAGCCAGAGATGTACATTGGCAATGTTAGCAGATAGCTCTGGGCTTAATTTAGTTGGTACCTCCTTAAAAAATGTGGATTGGGTACAATGGTATCATGGGATTATATCAAGTCATTTAGACACTCACTCATTCTGAGTTAAGCCCCTGAAAAGACAGAAGGTTGGGGAAGGAATTTTTTTCTTTCAGGTATCAACCTAGTTCTCCATGGCTTTATCAAGTTGACAGAGGATAGGTGTTTATTTCTCCAAGTGAATTGTTCTTCTGTAATGGAAATCCTACCCTGAAAAAGTAATTTCTTAGGTTTGCGGATTTTTTTAGGGTTGGGCCCAGTATAACAAGGGGTATTTCCTTGGGAGGTGTTCATCAAGAAAAGAGGAACAAGCATTTTCTGATGCCTATGAACCAGGGGCTGTATGGATATAAGCTTACTTAATGTTTAGAATTCCTCTGTAAATGATGAAACAGATGCTTCAAGTGATTATGTCACTGACCCCAGGGTCCGGCAGCAAACAACATGTGATGGAGTGAACATTTGAACCTTAGGATTATTGATAGTTTCATCATACTGCACTGCATCCCCAATATGCCCATGTGGATGAGTTTGTATCTTTTTTTGTTAATCTTGTGAAGATACTTAGCAAATAAAGGCATAGGATACCTAGAGAGAGTGGTGATGAAAAGAAGGGAAGTGGAAGATATTCCTTTCTTCTGCCTTCCCACCCAGCAGAGTGCCAACCTTGGAACCAAGTCATGATTTCTTTTCAGCTCCCAAACCAGGAAAAATGAGCACCACCAACCCAATGTGAACCTCCACACTTTCTATCAGTCCTTGGGCCAGCTCTTTCTCACTTCCCCTAGTGACTCCTGCAAACTTTTATCACTCTCTCCAAGAACCTTACTCACCTCTTCTCAGCAAATGATCTCACCACAGAGACCTAGAGAAATGGAAACTTTCAATGCTCCTCCAGGAAGAGCTACATTGCTATCTTCATTCACTTCCATTCTTCCTTTCTTTTCTCATCTTGGAATGTGAGGTTTCCCTCATCATGCTCAACACTAATTTGGCCTCATGTGCCCTTGACCCCACCCCTTCTACTTTTAGCTCTGGGAACCTATTAAGTTCTGCTCTGTGGATTATTTTCTCTTTTTTTTAGATTCTAACTTTTCCTTCTGCTTGCTTCCTTTACTCCATCTTTTGCCTTTTTCAATACTTAACCATCACAAAAATGTAGTTTCTTGTTAAGGTACCCATTCATCACTTTCCAGACTCTTTTATCTCATTCACTCTCTACTTCGTTTCTAATTCACTCACTTCTCTACTGACTATGATCTGTATTTGCCTCCCCCATTTTTTTCTGAAACTGCTCTCAGTAAAGTACTAAAAATTTTCTTTTTATTTCTTTTTCTTTTTTGATCAACTCTAAGGGGTATTTTTTCAGTCCTTAGCCTGACATGTGTATTTTCTGCATTTGAACTATTGATTAGTTTTAGTTTTTGTTTTTGTTCTCCAGGTTCTTCATATATATGACTTTGACCATCTTTTTGGATCCCCACTCCCTTGTCCATGTGTTAGTTGTTGGTGTTTTACAATATTCCATCTGGGCTTATAGCTGTCATGATGGCCTATAGCCAGGTCATGCATAGCCTGTTGAACATCTAGATTGCATTGTATGTGGGACATCTCAGTTGTCCATTGGCCGTTCAAACACCATGTATCCCAACCCGAATGTAGCATTTTAGCCCCTGGTATTTTGTTTCTCAGTTAGTGACACATTTATTCACAGAAGTTCCCAAGCTATAAGCCTGATAATTAATAAAGTATTTCTTTTCTTCTTCCCCTGCCAATTACCTCCCCAAATCTAATCATCAAATCCAAAATTTTACTTTCTAAATCTTTCTTGAATCGCTCCTTCCTCTCTCTCTCTCATTACTTTTTTCACAACTGTGCAATTCTTACTCTTCAGCCTCATCTATTTTTGCAACTTCTTGACTGGTCTCTCAGTTTTCAGATTCTTCCTCTTTTTATTCTTATCATAAACACCAGTACCATAGACACCAGAGTCACCTAAAATTAAAAGCTGGCTTTTCTATTCAACTAAATTTTTTAAAGACTTCCTATTTTCTTATTACAAGGCAAATGTTAAGTTCCTTCATACGGCATATAACATCCTACATGATCAATTTTATGTGACTTGAAACTTGTGAAGAGGCTAGAACATGTTTACTATGTTTGACACATAGTAAATTTTCAATTATGTTAGTTTCTTTCTTTGATGAAAATGATGACAAAGATGGTCTTGTACTTCTGTCTACTGTCTTAGCATGTTTCTATCATTCATTTTCCAGCAATTCCAGAGAGCTTAAACTTTTCTCAAAAAAAAAAAATGCTAACATTTTGCCTCTGTTCTTTTTGACCATGTAGTGATGGGCCCACTAGACAGTGGGCTTGAGGACAGAGATGTTTTCGCTCAGTGATTTACTCTAGGCTCTGGCATAGTGCCTGGCACAGGGTAGGTCCAATGTATGCCAGTTTAACAGATGAATGGATTGCAGAATGTGAAATCAAGGGATAAGCTTACAGACTGGAAAAGTGACAGGAATTTGAGAAGAGTCCCAGATCTGCCTCAGACATCCCTGCCATTATACAAAGACCTGGCTTTGGGATTTGCGATCATTCCACTACCTTCCAGTTTGTGTCCTTGGCATTTGCTTCAAGGGCACTTTAATGAAGCCTTGTTTCAGTCTTTAGTTTGGGTTTTCTGTTTATTAGGAATCAAATATCTTTAGGGTGATACATTCTAAACTGTCTTTAGTCTCAAACACCTGAAGAGAAGTAAGAAAGGAATTGAAGACTGGTTTAGATGGATGTAAGGAGGGATACTATGGGACCTGTGACCACCTAGGGAAGGGTGTGGATGAAGGGAATATTTCCAAGGGAGTAAACTACTTCCTTCCACTCCATGACCCATATGAAACTACCTTCCTCATAATTTTGCCTAGGATTGGCCTTGACACTGCCTAATGTCTTAAATTACCCTGAAATTGAAGGGAGATAGCAAATCTCTAGATGTGATTAAGAACCTTTTAAAGGGGCAAAGTTCAGAGGGAACAAAAAATGTTCTGCACAAAACCATAAACAGTTATGGTCCTTTGGCCTTTTTTATTCATGATTGTTAATCAGCTCCTTGCCTGAGGATGGAAGGTGTAATGTTTGCGCACATGCTAATCAAACTGTGCCAAAAGTTAGGCTCACAGGAGACTTAGCCTTCTGCAAAGTAAACACAGGCCCTTACTGGTTATCACCTCAACTACAAAGAGTTCTAAGCCAAGTACTATTGATCCAAGTAAAAGAGATAAAACCTGAAGGACTTAGTGTGCATGTTTTTTGGCTTAGGGTAACTTCCGTCTCTCCCATTTCACAGCATCATAAAATTAACTATGCAATGGCCCACGTGAACACAGCTGCCACTGACATTGCCAATAACAACAGCTCTGAGAGGCTGAATGTGAGAAGTAGGTACAATATTGGCATTGTAAGAGGCACATGGGCTGTGTAGCCAGACAGGTCTATTTCTGCAAATATTATTATAGTGTTATTACCTCTTTTCAACTCTGGGACTGTCCACTGCCCTGATCTTTGTATATTCCAAAGCTAATTTTTTTTACGTGTATACAAATTTAGGATTGTTGTGTCTACTTTTTGAACTGAATCTTTTACCATTATAACATTTCTTTATTTTAAAAAAAATCTCTAATGATATTTCTTGCCTTAAAGTCAATCCTGGCTCTGACTAAAACTAATAAACCACATCAACTTTCTTCTGGTGTTCTCATGGTAGAGCTTTTCTTGTATTTTCTTCCAACTTCTAAACTTCCTTTTGATTTTAAGTGTGTTTAATAAACAACATATCATTGGATCTTTTTTTTAAAACTAAGCTGATAGTTTTTGCCATTGAATTATAATGAGTCATACATTTACATTTAATGTTATTATGAGCTTGTGTTTACAGCTTGATATTTGTTTTCTACTTGTTCCATCTCTTGGCCCATCATTCCTCCCATTATTTCTCCTGACCTACATTTTTCTGGATTAGTTGTGCATTTTTAAAACTAATTCCATTTTATCACCACCAGTTTTTGGAAGAATTATCGCTGTCTCTCAGAAGCTTATCTATTTAGCCCCCTACCCAAATAGCATCAAAACATGGGCAGTATCTTCAGAGGAAAACCTATCGGATGCTTGTGGCAGGTTCCTCTGTCTATTGGCATTTTGTGTACTAAGTACGACAAGACTATGGTTTTCAGCCTCCCTCCTCCCCAGCATTCAGCTCAACCTTGCCCAGCTCCTCTAGACTCCAATATGCACTACCAGCCCCTGGGGCTGCCAAACCTCCATAGGCTTCTCTTTCCGCCTCTGGAGGCCATCAGCCCTGGTGAAGCCCAATCCTTTGTTCCTATTCAGAATTAGTAAATGCCTTGAGGGAAAGAAATGATAAACAATCTCAATTTACCTAAGAAAAAAACTGTTTTCTCTATAATTATTGTTCATCCAGTCCTCTTTGCTTCCCCAGATTGCCTATGTACTTAAAATTGTGATTTTCCAGGCAATTTATTATTTTTATCTTTTTTAGCCATTTTAGTAGGAGCAGCAGCCTACTAATACCTCCCCAGAAATGGAAGTCCCCATTATCATTAAAATTACACATCTGAGATGCACAGGCATATATCAGAGGTTAAGCAGGCAGGGCTGGATTCAGATTGCTTCGTTTGAATTCCTGGTTGGCCATGTAGGCTTTGTTGGGTCCTGGGCAAGAGATTAACTGACTGGGCCTCTATTTCTTCTCTTGTAAAATCAGAATAATGATGATAATTGTCTCATAGGGTCACTATGACCTTATGAGGATCTAATAACATAGTGAATGTCAAATATTTCACATTATGCCTTGTACATAATAAATGTCCAAAATGTTTGCTATTATTAGGAAGTATTGATTACGTTAGTTCAGAGCCCAGAAATCACTGGCTTTGAGTCAGACACTACTTAGGAATGGTGTGTCTTTGAATGACTTATTTAATCTCTTTGTGGCTCCATTGCCTCATTGTGAAACATTGGATTAGTAACATATCTCATCAGGGTTTAATTTCTCATTATGTAAGGGCTCGGGTTTGAGTCATAAAGATTATGAGCCAGGGACATCTATCATTCTTGCAGTGGTTCTCAAATGCTGTTCTGTAAGGCAGTGTTGTTCATGACCAAGACCCATGTCATGGTCTATGGCTGGGCTAAAGTTTCAGATAAATTTCTAACTTAATTGAATGAATAGCATTCAGGGCATTATTTCCATTCCCATCATATGAAAATAGATTTCTAACAATGGTGTTCCATATCAAGTTGTATCTGCTAGTTCTACTTTATATGAGTGTTGAATTGGATGCCCAATTTTCCAACAAACATCACAAAAATTTACTCTTTACTATTATCATCTATCAGTGCATATCAGGATTTTTCTGTATCTTCATACCTCTATGTTTGCTTATGAACAGTACTTCCTTTAGAAAGAATATTTTATTCTGACATTAGGTTCTCTCAACCATTGTATAAATTAAAAATGTGATTACTTTATGCAATGATACTAGATAGTGATTATGAGTGTCTTATTTTAAATGATTTTATTTAGAGGCACCTGGGTGGCTCAGTCAGTTGAGTGTCTGACTCTTGGTTTTGACTGGGGTTGTGATCTTGGGTCAGGGGATTGAGCCCCATGTCAGGCTCTGTGCTCAGCATGGAGTCTGCTTCAGATTCTTTCTCCCTGTGTCTCTCCCGTTCACTCTCTCTCAAATAAATGAATAAAATCTTTTAAAAAAATAAATTATTTTATTTGGCTAAAATAAAATCCTGAAGGGGCACCTGGGTGGCTCAGTGGGTTAGTGCCTCTGCTTTCAGCTTAGGTCATGATCCCAGGGTCCTGGGATCGAGCCCCACATTGGGCTCTCTGCTTGGCAGGGAGCCTGCTTCCCTTCCTTTCTCTCTGCCTGCCTCTCTGCCTACTTTTGGTCTCTGTCTGTCAAATAAATACATAAAATTTAAAAATAAAATAAAATAAAATCCTGAAAAACTTAGCATAGTTTCTTAGTTATAACAAACAAACTTTTATTCATCCATGAAGCCTAAAGGCCTGAAAACCACTCATTTGGGTATATCATAATTCAGATTCCTCTCAAGCTTTATTCCTCTATTCTCAACTTCAGATATGCCATAATACTTGCCAAATATCTACAATTCATGCATTTTAATTTTTCATCTATGTTTACCTGCATTTTATGGAAGAAATTATGTAAGGGTGGTATTCAAATTTTCATGAATTCTCAAAAGTCATCGCAGTATTAACTTTGAGTTCCAAGGATTTACTTGTGAACACATATATATCAGATATCACATTGTGGACTTTTAAGTCCTTTTATTACAAGTGGGAGAAACTGAGGCCCAGAGGATTTGAATGATCCATTTGAAATCTCATAATCAATGTTGGAGTTTGAAAAAAACACTGAATTCCATGAATTCCTAATGAGTTCAGGCAAATACATGGTCTCCTTCTGTTCTCCAGGCAAGGAAAGTGTAAAAGAAGGTAATAAATCTCCTTCCTTCCTCGACACATTTCTTTCCTGCCCTAGAAGCCGTATCACAACATTGCCCTGTTCCTTATTGACTTCTGAACCTAATTCATGTCCCTGCTCCATGTCTTGGCCTTTAGAAGACCAGCCACTCTCCCACCTCTCTGGAGGTGGGCAGTTAAAGGTCTGGATTCTAGCACCTGGTTCTTACCAACTGTTCCAGGAGAAGCACAGAAGACATTCTGTCAGGCTTGCCTTATACCTCAATGCCCTTCTTCTTCTTCTTTTTATTTTTTTTCCTGTCATCAGCACAGACTGTTCATCTGGTGTGCACATACTTTGTGGGTTTTCTCCTGAAGAACCTGGAGCCATGGTAATAAAGTCAGTTTTCAAGGAAGCAGTGGATTGAATATGACTCTTTCAGTGAAGCTCAGAATCACAGCACTTACTTGTCTCTTGATGTTGACAGCTGCATTTTTTCTGAAAGGACTCTCTGGCTTGCATGAGTCTTATTTATGTGGGCCTCCCACAATGACATAGTTCTGATCATTGAAAGTCAACTACCGTATACTAGGTCCTCGAAGATCCCCTTCTCTGCACTGCATGAACTTCCAATTGTTGATTTTCAACCAGGAGTATCAACATTTATTTAGTTCAATTTCTTGTCTTTGAAGCAGTGAGCTATTATCAGCTCCATTTGGTTGATGAGCCAAGTGAGAATGACCAAGATAATGTTTCCCCCAAAGATCCAAGTAAGTGGTGGGAGAAAAGGAAGTGAAAATCCTTGTTTTCAAATATTTTAGCAGTAAACCCTTTTCTCAAAGAAAATTTTTATGTGGAAACTTAAATTTTTTGGACCCATTACATTGGCCTGCCATTATTTCAGAAGTTCTAACTTATTACACTTATTTTACTACCAACAAATGAAAAAATCCCGAGACTGTTTTGATGAAATAAGCATGTGACTTTGCAGATCTGAGATGATAGCTGCTCATATCTGTGTCAGCACTCAATTTACTTTTGGTTTTTGTTTCTTGTTTTGGTTTCGCTGTATCAAGTAAGTCTTTATTCACGTGGGAAATAGATATAAAATTTATAAGAAGACAAGGACTTGCCTTGCAAACACTGTACAATCTTTGGTTAAATTGTCTAAAAAGCTTCAAAGGGCACTGGTGCTTTTCTACTTTAAGTTGAATCACTAACAGTATATAGCTACTACCCATATTCCTCATTATAAACACAAAAGTTAAAGGAGACAAACCTACTAATAAAAATAAAATGCAAACTTTAATATAAAAATGTGATGCTCTAGTGTTTCATGTAATGCGTACACTTTTTATTATACCACCTGTATCATACTGTGCTCAGAGTAGTCTCTGAGAACCTAGAGCCTGGCTTGGCATTTAACGGAGTGCAGTCTGTGTGTGCTCATTTGTGCCATTTTAGGCAAACTGATGTATACAGGCCTGAATTCCAAGAGGAATGAATTCCAAGTAAAATACTTGCTAAATAATGACATAATTTCATGAAGTTTAGCCTACATTAGAGCTGAGGAGACAAATTCCAAGTTCTACACAAAATCTTAACTCAGTTGAAGCGAACACTTCAGAAGGTCTCTGAGATTTTAAAATTTAAGTAACATGTTTAAATGTGCTAGTTATTATAGTTTTTTAAAATAGTATATGTCATGGATATTTGGGTCAAATATTGTGGAAATTCTGAGACACCCTAAATTCTGGCCTATGGTCTATGCAGCTGTCCATGCTCTGGCTTTTGCTTGTGCCCCATCTATCCCCCTCTGAAACACTCTCTTCCCTATATCTGCAGCATACTGAGCCTTTTCCCACCTGAAGTCCTTTGCATCGGCTGTTGTTTTTGTACTTGAAACACTCCTTGACATCTGTGACTGCTTCCTTCTGAACCTTTAGTTCTCCATACAAATACCTCTTCTTCAGTGGGAGAATCCTTCCCACCAAAGGATTATTCCTTCCCTAGTAGCCCTCCATCCATCAGCAACTCCCCATCATATCACCCCATTAAATCCTAAGACTCACTGCATACCTTTTTACTTACTTGGTGTTTGCCTTCCTGAATTTATAACTTGATTTATCTGGATAGTCCTGGTACATGCCTGATGTTCTGTTCTGAGTGATTTGTATCAATGCTGCTTTTATTCTCTCAGGTGTGTCATTTTGGACAATAAATTACGTGGCCACTTTAGCCATGCCTGTCTTATCGAAAGCCTCATTCCCTAATTCCAACATGTACATGGTACACAATACATGCTTAATAAGCCTTTGCTGAAATGAACGTGTCCTGGATTGGGAATTATGTGTCCTGGGTTCCAGTCCCAGGTGCAATCATTAGTGAGCCTAATACCCCTAAATGACCAGCAGCATAGCAGATGCAAACTTTAGTAGGCAACATCCCCAAATAATTTCCATCAGCATATCTTCTGTCATACCAACCAGATAACAGAGTACTTTTAGGCAAAATGATACTGTCTCTAGAGATTTACATAGAAGTTCAAAGTTAATTAATGGTCCAAAGCTTACTTTGACACAGGGGTAGAACGTGATTTATAATAAGGAAGAATTATCAGAGACAGGCAAAGCTCATGAGTCAGTGAGTGCCTGCTGCTGGGAATGTTCACTCAACTCTCCTGGGCTATGTATTCCCATGGAAAGAATGCTGTGCTGTACATTCTAATCCTGGGCTGTCAGTTAATAGCTGTGATGCTTAATCTCTTGGAGACCAAGATTTCTAATGTGTAAAATGTAGAATGTGATTGTGATCCTTCCTATCAGATCATCACGTTTTTTAAGTTTGCTGTTAATTATGCAAGAGTTGATGAAGTATTTCACTGTGAAGTGTAAGTGACAAAACTCTCTGTTGACATACCAATAAAAAAGCAAAACAACATATTATAATTTATCCAGGATGGCTGGCTGCAACTCAGGTCTAGGGATTGAAGGGTTAGATGAACCATGTAAGGAGCTGAGACAAAACCTTTAAGAGCCCCATAGACAGAGACAATTCTGTTCCTACCTCTTATGTCCTAATTTAGAGCTTGGTAAAATGGGTGTAATAATAGTTGTTTTGCTTCTGTCCCTGGATCAAAGGAGGATTCCATATATGAATGTTGCTTGTGGCTGAGGAAGCATTATAAAAATGTGAGAGCTTTGAGGTGTGGCACAGATCCACGTGGGGGCTCTTACATGTCCAGGCAGGAGCCCTGTGGAAACATTCAGGGGTGAATGATAAATGTGATAAAGTTGGCAACATGATTCATAGAGACCTAGGAGACTTCAAAGGTGAAAGTGTAAGAATGAGCATATATGTGGATGGTGGGAATAGGCAGAGTGGAAGGGCAAGTGAGATTTTATATATATATATATATGTATATATATATATATATATATATCTTTTTTATTTTATTTGTCTAAGAGGGAGAGTGAGCACAATCAGGAAGAGAGGGAGAGGGAGAAGGAGAACATGAGAAGCAGACTCCCCACTGAGTGTGGATCTAACATAGGGCTCAATCCCAGGACCTGAGATCATGACCTGAGCTAAAGTCTGACGCTTAACCTACTGAACCACATAGGGGCCCCAAGTGATATTTTTTAATATGTACTCTTCCAGGTTCCTTTATAGCAGCCATCTCATTTAACATAACCTGCTTACAAAGCCAATGAGAAAGGCTTTATTATCCTTCTACTAGAGATAAAGAAACAAAGGCTCAGAGAGTTTATGTAACTTGCCCTAGATATTGTAGGTCATTGTCAGGCTTGCTGAAGTCCCAGGATGCAGAGAGATAATTGATAATCAGAATTATGTGAATTACGGCATGAATTATGTGATGTGAATCACGAGAATTTGCTTCATTTGTTGGGTTAACCTTAAAGGTTAATGTACCCCTCCTCCAACTTAATGATAAACATAGCAAGCCCTCTATTTTCTTACTCCTCTGATATCAAGGCTTGTTCACCTGTCATGGAACTTACCAACTTCAGGCCAACTTGGGAGGAAAACAAGGAAAGCACAAGGAATTGTGTCCACTCATCTATATCTTTGTTTTGTATGACATTCAAAAACATGTTTACTTGTTTAGTGATGGGAATAACCTTAAGTTGGTCCCAGTCAATATTCTTGGTAATCTTGGGAACCAAATCAGTATTCTGTGGTTTTGTTTAGGCATAAGGGCACACAGGCAGTAAGTGGCGGAACCAGAATTCTACCTCATTTCCACCAGAATCCCTTACTTGTGCTCTAGATGGACCATAATTCATCTCCCTCAGGGTGATCTGCAGAAGGATAGGCTCCACTCTGTAAAGGATTTTTTTCTTTAATCATAAAAGAATAGTTATGGGATTCCAGTTCTTTAAAAATCACTCAAGGGGCACCTGGGTGGCTCAGTTGGTTAAGCCTCTGCTTTCGGCTCAGGTCATGATCCCAGGGTCCTGGGATCGAGCCCTGCATCGGGCTCTCTGCTCAGCGGGAAGCCTGCTTCCCCCCCTCTCTCTGCCTTCCTCTTTGCCTACTTGTGATCTCTCTCTGTCAAATAAATAAATAAAATCTCTTAAAAAAAATCACTCAAAACCACATTAGTTTGTAGAATCTGTTTGTGTTAGTAAGTGGAGTATTTGCAGATCTGGTTCCAAAGAAGAATTGAGTCTGAATTAAATACAAATGATATCTGTTCTTTAAATATTGTCTTTTTTGTTGGCAAAGAGCATGGAATTGATGACTAACTAGCTCTTTCATCGTCAAGGTCTATTATTTTTCATGATGACCTCAGAGTAGCCATGGCTTTTATGATCTTATTCATATGGGCTTCCAGCCCAGAAACACAGGGGAATGCATTTCTCCCTAAACTGAATAATGCTGGTGATTTTCAAGCACCTCACTGGCCCATGAAAAATGTAAACTTTCTTGTTATTAATAAAGATCCTTTTTATGTATGTCCATGTTTCATTTATTCCTTCTCTGACACTGAAGAATCTTATATTTTCTTCCTGCGGTGTCTCCAAGAATGGGGAAATTGGTTTTCAAAGTGCTTCTGGAATTATTACAGATGCAGGTGGAAAGAGCATGCACCTGAGGATGAGAGAGATATGGGATTAGAGCTTGGGCCTGAAGTTCCAGCTGTGTGTCCTTGGGCATATTTCTTAACTTTTCAAGACTTGTATGTCCTCATCCATAAAATGCAGATCATTAGATCTACCTCAGTTTCATGATGCCTAGCTTTTGGTGATGCTCAGTAAACCATATCTCTGTTCCCTCCTATCCTTAATGGGCTGCTAAGTAATCTGTGACACATTTTCCTATATTGGTAGTCTTTGTTGCAACTGGGTCAGATATTGATTTATTACTTAATTAAATAAAATCTATTTATTTAAAATCCAATTACTTAAATAAAATTTTATTTTTATTGTACAGTAATACATCTTCATATTTAAGAATATTCAAAGTGAGGATGCAGAGAAAGGGGAACCCTCCTATATTGTTGGTGGGAATGCAAGCTGGTGCAGCCACTCTGGAAAACAGTATGGAAGTCCCTCAAAGAGTTGAAAATAGAGCTACCCTATAATGCAGCAATTGTACTACTGGGTATTTACCCCAAAGATACAAATGTAGTGATCCTAAGGGGCACGTGCACCCAAATGTTTATAGCAGCAATGTCCACAATAGCCCAACTATGGAAAGAGCCTAGATGTCCATCAACAGATGAAGGGATAAAGAAGATGTGATATGTATGTGTATGTATGTGTGTATATATACACACACACACACACACACACACACAATTGAATACTATGCAGCCATCAAAAGACCCTAAAGTCTTGCTATTTGCAGAGACGTGGATGGAACTAGAGGGTATTATGCTAAGTGAAATAAGTCAATCAGAGAAAGACAATTATCATATACTCTCACTGACATGAGGAATTTGAGAAACAAGACAGAGGATCACAGGGGAAGGGAAGGAAAAATGAAACAAGATAAAACCAGAGAGGGAGACAAACCATCTTAGGAAACAAACAGGGTTGCTGGACAGGAGGGGTGTGGGAGGGATGGGGTAGCTGGATGATGGACATTGGAGAGGGTATGTGCTATGGTGAGTGCTGTGAATTGTGTAAGACTGATGAATCATAGACCTGGACCCCTGAAACAAATAATATATTTTATGTTAATAAAAACATAAAATAATAAAATAAATAAATAAAAAGAATATTCAAACTGCATAGACATGCATATTCTAAAAGTAAATCCCTCCTCACCTACCTTGAACAATGAAGTGCTATTTCTTTCTTTCTTTCTTTCTTTCTTTCTTTCTTTCTTTCTTTCTTTCTTTCTTTCTT
>ML102655.1:62996-81390 GCA_003697995.1 Taxidea taxus jeffersonii
CTTTCTTTCTTTCTTTCTTTCTTTCTTTCTTTCTTTCTTTCTTTCTTCTTTCTTTCAATATTCAGCTATTAATTTTAGAGAGAAAATGAGAGAAGAGTGTACTCTCGTGTGTACTCATGGGGACAGAGGATAAGAAGGGCAGAGGGAGAGGGAGTGAAGCAGTCTCCCTGCAGAGCACGGAGCCTGTGGTGGAACTGGATCCCACAGCACTAAGATGATAACCTGAGCCGAAATCAAGAGTCCAACACCTAACCTACTGAGCCACCCAGGCACCCTCTAAATGCTACTTCCTAAATGTAACCACAAGTAACAGTTTCATATAGAACTTCCAAGAAAATTGCAATGTATATATGTGTATAAATTTGGGCATAATATTATTTTAGACAAATATAATCGTTTACTTTAGCTGTCCTCCGATTTTTTCACTTAATTCATTTCCCTTAGTTATTTCCCTATTTGTACAAATAGGGAATTTGTACAAATTTTTGTGTATATTTGTACAAATTCACTTCATTCTTTTTAACAGACTCCTGATATATCATCACATAATCATGTCTTTACTGAATAACATATATTATTTGTTTTAAGATGTTATTTATTTGAGAGAGAGATAACAGAAGCAGGGGTGGGGACAGAAGGAGAGGGAGAAGCACGGAACCCGATGTGGCACCTGATCCCAGGACCCCAAGATCATCATCTGAGCTGGAGACAGATGCTTAACCAACTGAGTCACCTGTACAACCCCGTGTATATTTTATTTTTACATGAATTAATAATAATTTTTAATATTTATTTTTAAAGTCGGTGAGCTGTTGTTTTGTTTTGTTTTGTTGACAGAGATCACAAGCAGGCAGAGAGGCAGGCAGAGAGAGAGGAAGGGAAGCAGGCTCCCCCCTGAGCAGAGAGCCCGATATGGGGCTTATCCCAGGACCCTGGGATCATGACCTGAGCTGAGGGTAGAAGCTTTAACCCACTGAGCCACCCAGGCGCCCCAGGTGTGCTGGTTTTGGAAACACGTTTGGAAACAAAATCTGGATCCACTTCCAGGATAGTGAACTTAGACTTTCTGAGCCTTGATTTTCTGATCTATAATTAGGACAAGTCCAGCCACCTCAAGGAATCATAAGGATTGCATTAGGTATTATTATTAGTAATGATAATACCATTGCTCTCATTTAAGGGTGGTCCTTCTGCATTGATGATTTTGAGAAAGTACGCATAGCAATGACTTCTGCAGGATGTTGTGGTTTCACCGTTGCCAGCAAGGGAAGGCTGTGTAAGTAAACCATGGGTCTTCAAAGGCCACTCTAAGGAATTACAGACAGGAATACTTTGAAACCACATATCACACTGGATTTTTCATTGTGTGCAATTATTTTACTCCCCTGCTTGCCTGTGAGCTACTGAGGGTTAAAAGAGAGATGTATCTTTTCACATCCCTGGCCCCCAACATGAAGTGAGAGATATTTAGTAGAGCCATGGTCTTGGTGATGACGCTTGAGGAAGAAGAAATCTTTGTAGGAAGAGAGAATATGTACTGAAAACTTACTCTGTGTGTAGGACTTTACCTTAATTATCTGAGTTTCAGCACATTGCCTAACTTTTGGAGGTCTCTGCTACTGCACCAATACAACAGGGATAATTATAGAACTATCTCAGAGTTTGGTTAAGGCTTTAATGAAATAATTCATACTAAGGGTTTAGAATGGGACTGAGCATACGGCGAGCACTCAAAAGGCACGTTGAAGCTCAGCAAGGTTTAGAGCTTCCCGTGGTGTGGACATGTCAGTCTGAACTCAGAGTCATTCTCTTCATCACTGAGGCGGATTCCTTCCCTTGCATATAGTGAACACGAGTTAAATGAATCACTGACAAGTCCTGCCTTTGTAGATAAAAGAAAAAAGATTTAGGAGACACAAATTACCCATCTGTATCTGAAATTGGAAATTTTCAATATCCTCCCATGTTCAAGGTGTTGGGGTGCTCTCCACTACTATAAACAGTGCAATCCTTGGGTTCTGGCTTAGGATATTATAGGCTGGAGAGCACAGGAATCAGGTGTGCAAGTTTCTGGGTTCCATCTGTGTTACTGTGGATCAGTCAATTCCCTTCCCTGTGCCTCACCTTCTTCATCCATATAATTAGGAACTCACTTTATAATCTCTAAACACCTTAACCAGTTTTACTGTGCTTTGTTTCGTGAGTCACATATATCTGACCTCCTATCCAGTGAGACCTGCACATTTACCAGTCCTACCTTCTCTCACTGCTCACTTGCCAGTTTTTTCTACAGCCAGTGAGATAATTTTCATGTTCAGGTTAACCTGAAAAAAATATACTGGTTACATGCAATTCCTTCTCCCCGTAAGCCTACGTTTGGAAAAGTGCCTTTCAACTGTTTCCCAAGTCCTGATCCCTTGACTCTGGACCCGAAGAAGGGGCCAAGCCCTCCTGCAATGAATACTCTCCAAGCAGCCTGTCCCAGTGACATCAACCCCAGTTTTTTGGGATGATGATGCAGCCATCTTTAAATGGTTTCCACCTGTTGTTACTATATGCATGGCTAAGGCTTGGATGCTTTGACATCAAAACAAGAATGGTTGCTGGGAGACAGAACAAAGTGGTAGCATTCATGGACACTTGTGTCAGTATTGCAGAATGCTCAGCAACATGTCAATTCAGACAGCCTAGAGACACATGAAGGAGACAACTAAATGAAACAGGAAATCAAAATTCATGTAAGAGAAAACCTCAAACTCCTACTGTCAAAGGGGACTGAATTAATGATCAGCCACTTCAACCTCTATTTGCAATGCTTGAATCCCCTTTACCATATTCTAGCCAAGGATATCAGGCTCCTGTTGAGAATATCCTCTGGGATGGGGACCTCACTTCCTCATGAGAGTCTCGTAAAGTCTAGACAATTCTATTAGCTAGGACGTGTGTCCCTATAATGACCTGAAGTCCTTTGACATCCGTGCAATTCCAGATACATCCCCTTTGACACAGAGCTGAATTCCACTCATTTTTGCACATGGTGGCTCTCAATTCTTCCCTACTGTCTTCCACCTCCTGAGACATTTCCCCCAATCGAAACATGTCCTTCCATCATTTCTCATGGGACATGATTTCAAATCCTTCCCCAGTTAGGAAGAGACCTAGCCAATTAGAAAAACAAAATCCTATATACTTGTTCATTAATTCAGTCAGTCATTAAACATAAACACCTTACATGTGTGCAATAAGGAAGGCATTCTGAAGAATATAGATATGAATCACATTTCATCCCTTTCTTCAAGTTGTCTCAACTTTGTCAACTTTTACTCACTGTGTGACTTTGTGTGACTCATTTAACCTTTCTTAATCTCATTTTTCTCATCTCTAAAATGTGGATCAGTTAAGCGACCTGTGAGGGTGGTTGTAAGGATCAAATACAATATTCTAGGGGACACTCTCAGCAAACTGTGAAGTGCCATAAAAACATTGAGCATCCTGATTAAAAATGAGAAGAAGATCATAAACTAATGGTCCTGTTAGATGGAAAAGGATCAATATCATAAAAGAGTTATCAACAATGTGGTGAGTTGATGTACTGAATGGTAACTGCACACTGCAGTCCAAGGAAGGGAGGTCCTCCCAAGTCAAGTCCAAATTAGGAATCTGTTATGCCCACTTTCAAGTCAACAAGATTAACCCAGAACAGAAGCAGTAATGATGAGTACAGGGGAAAAAGGAGAAACTTTTTTCGTACCAGAATCCAAGTGCAGAAATTACTGTACTCAAAACACGTTCCATGAGGCAATGGAAGCAAAATACTTTGGAAGGTGGCTTAAAAATAAATGCCTGTGTGTCTGCCTATCTCTGCGTACATGCCCCTGTGCACATGCCTTTTCAGTGGCATTCAGACTACATGCACCCTCCCTGCCCCCACAGTAATATGTATAATATAACAGCCAGTGGCCTGGCAAGAGCTCCACAGACTAGTTTGAAAAGCAATCAGTGGCCCCCTTGTTGGAATGCCCCTGGTTCTAGGGTAAAATCCTGGCTATGGCCTCTCACTGATTTGTATCCATAGAAAGAGCCAGAGCTATCTCTAGGGAGTCAGAGGGTTATAGGCAGATGAGTAGATAATGTCTTTAAAATGAGACTCCTTCAGAGTACAAGGGATGATTTTAATAATTGTGCCAGGACAACAGATGGATACTGGGACTGTCCCAGGCAAACAGGATGTGTGTTTTAGGGAATGAGCTTTAGAGTTAGTCTAGACCAGGTTTATCCTTCATCTCTGTCCTTAATTAACTGTGTCACCATCAACAAGTCACAGAACCTCTCTAAGACTCTTTCCTTATTTGCAAAATGGAGTCAGTAATACCATTTTAATTAACTAATCTTCTAAAAAGATTTTATTTCTTTATTTCATTTATTTGTGAGAGAGAATGCATGAGTTGGGGGAGGGCAAGCAGGCAGATTCCCTGCTGAGCAGGGATACTGACCTGGGGCTCAATCCCAAGACCATGAGATCATGACCTGAGCCGGAATCAGATGCTTAACAGATTGAGCCACCCAGGTGCCCCGTAATATCCATTTCAAAATTGTGTTCTAAGTACTAAATAGCATACCATGCAGAGCAGTACCTGGCTCTCTCATGATGACTTGCAAGCTTTCAAAACCTATTGCTCTTTCTTTCTCATCTCTCTCTTCTCTTCCTTTCTTTCTGCCAGCCTGTCCTTCTCAGTTTTCATGTGAGGAAGCTGAGGCTAAGGGCCAGCAACCCCATGCTAAATCCATCCATGATAGTGATTCTGACTTGCAGGCCTCAGGGGGAGGCTGATAGCAGGAAAGAAGGGAAATGCCATGGGAAGGAGGTCAGCTGCAGGTCAGGACATGTCATGTATTGGAATGTGAACACTTGGGTAGGTAAGAACACCGATCGTGAAAAAGAAGAAAGATAGTATCAATATGAAAGGCTGGGATTATTTCGGCCATCTACCCATCATTCAAATATGTTGAGTACCTATTGGGTCTCTGACCCTGTGCTAGACACGAGAAGTATGGTGGTAGGTAAGATGGGAGATGTGGATTCTTCCCTCATGAAATTAATAATCTAGAGTTTCGAGAACCCTAAGTGACCCTAAAGTGTTCCATGAATCTAAACAAAGAGGAAAAATGATGATACTTACTCTGGCGTGATTAAAGCATTTTCTTCTTGCTGACATCTTTGCATTTATTGATAAAATCACAGATGTGTATATGACAGCATTTCATTCTGTTTTGTGGGAGAGGGATTCTATGACAAAAGTTGTTATTGTTAAATACTATCAGCTAACGCCACATCCTCTAATCCAGAGGGTGACAAAATAGATTGTTTTTACAAATAAAGTTTTATTGAAACTCAGTTACACCAATTTACATATTTTCCCCTCCCAAATAACAATTTTATTTATTTTACTGCTAGATATTTATACTTACATTTTAAAAAGTGTTAATTTCCTTGTACAGGTATGAAAAAATTTGATTACACATTCATCTTCAACTACTGTTTTAATTTATCTGTATATATTTATTCATACACACATATATACACATATATGTAGAAGATATAGATGTATTCTTGACAACATTGTTTATGGAGAGAATAACCAATTTGTATATTTATGGCTGCTTTCATGCAGAAGAGCTGAGTAATTGGGACAGAGACCCATTAACTCACACATCTAAAATGTTCACTATTAGATATTACAAAGGAGAGTTTCTGACCCCTGCTCGAATAACCTTTGGGAGAGATCCCAAATACATTTGTATAGTAAAATGCTTTGAGAGGTTTTGTACTTAAGAAACCTTTTAATGTCGTTTAACTCAGCGTTTCTGTGCTAAACAGTTCCTGATATGGTCCTCACTGATTCCCACCTCCTGGCGTTCACAACCTTGTACAATCCTTTGCCTTGCATATAACCTGGACTTTGATCTGCTTTTAACAAATAGAATATGGCAAGAGTATGAGATGTTGCTTTTGAGATTGGGTTATAAAAAGACCTTGTTTTTTGTTTGTTTGTTTGGTTGGTTGGTTTTTTGTCTGGAGCACTCTCTGATTTTCTCTCTGGCTCTAGGACAAATGGCTCCATGATTGAGGAAGCTTCTGGTGAAACCACGAGGTGATCTACAAACAACACATATGTACACTTGGAGGTAGACTTAGGGTTGCCAGCAGCCATGCATGAGGTGGGAAATGGATTCTTCAGCCCTTATGGAGCCCTGAGGGGATTACAGCCATCACTGACAACCTCACTAGCACCTCATGTGAGACCTTGAGCCAGAAGTGTCCTGCTAAGCAGAGACTGGACTCCTGACCCCCAAAACCTGTGAAGTAATGAGTGTGTAGTCTTAAGTTGTTAATCATCAGAGTCATTTGTTGTACAATAACAGATACTTGTCTAACTTCCTGAAATGTTTGGCCATTGAAAACATTCCATACTTATCTTTTCCAACTCCTACCCATGGGCTTCTCTCAGGATGCCAACCGTCTGAAGAATACAGTTCAGGAAATAATAATGTAGAATAATAAATAATTGACTCTTCCAAATATTCTAAACTAAATAGGAATAAAGGTAATTTTGTTTCCATCCTGGATTTGGATTAAAACCCAAGAGAGTTTGGTTTACTGTCTTTTATTTGATATTGTATTAATAGATAATCTTTAGACAAAAGATTTATTTAGATGAAGGTTCCCACACCACTATAAAAAATAAAATTATGGAAATTCATCAGAAATAACAACTGCTTCAGAAAAGAGTCTACCATCTCCTGGTCTCTGAACTCTGTGTTTTCCAGGCTACAGGAAAAAATCGAAATGCTGTATGATAGAGACATATGTTATTAAGTACTAGAATCTTCCCTGCACCTTTACCCAGACATCAAACCATGCATCATTATTGTTTATTAGCTCTGGGAAATGTCTCGGTTGTCCTGGAACCTGTTTTGGCTTCTGATTTAGTCCACAGCTGACTCAGTTTCATGACGCTGGTTTTGCTGACTCATTAATCACATGGGATAGTGATCTATTTTTCCCTCCTATATGACCATAAAGCCTTTTTAATTGAGCTGGTCAACAACAGAAGAGACAAGGGCTCAGAATAAATTATTCTGGTGAGTTTAAATATTCAGCTCTAGCTTTCTTTGCCAGTAAAAGTTGAAGACAATGACCATCTATTCAATGATATCTTTATAATAAATTTGTCTGCAGTATTCTGTGTATCCTGAGTATTCTGTGCCCAGGGCTGGGGATGCAGAAGAGCCTGAATTCCTTGTAATGAGGGAGATTAGTTCATTCCTAAGTGGGTCCCACATCAACTCAAAGGAATGTGTAGTTTGGAATTAGACAAGAGTGGGTTTGCATTCCAATTTTACCACTGGCAAGTGGTCTGGATTTGGATAAGAGGCTCAGTAGCCCAGAGCTCTGTTTCTCCAGCTATAAAGGGTATAAGATAATGGTTTTGAGAATTATGAAATATATAATATATCTTGTGCAGTAGCTGGCTCATAACAAACACTTAAAAATGATCATTCCTTTTCTTGATTTATCCATCACAATAAAGCAGTTATGAGGCCCTTTTTCTACTACCATGCCCTGGATGAGCTGATCTACCACTCTGCTTGTGGGCTAGTACACACTTATCTTGTCATCCCTTGGGCCCTTATTCTGTAGTGTTTCCCCCCTCTAACTGACATATGCTTTCTTGGACACAAAGGGTAGAAAACTGCAGCATTTCCCATAAATGACTAGAATGTTGAGCAGTTAATAAAAATCCTAATTTGGAAAATTGGTACTAGTTAAGAGGTTACCAGAAAGCATTATAGGTCTGCAGCAAAGGGGAGAGCAAAGTATGGCCTTTGCACCAAATCTGATCCATTGTCAGTTTTTGTAAGTAAAGTTTTATTGGAATCCAGCCATACATTTGTTTCTGGATTGTCCACAGCTGCTTGCCCAATACAATGGCAGCACTGAGTACTTATGACAAACACCACATGGGCCACGAAGCTTAATCTATTTACTATCTGGACTTTTACAGGAAATATTTGATGACGCCTGATTTCAAGAGTTGATTCTGGAGGCAACTTTAGGCACTAGACTCTTTAAGGTCTGAACTGCGAAATACTTCTGTGGAAATAAATTAGATTCCAGAAAATAATAAACATCAGAATGTGAAGAAAAGACTGGAGGCTCTAGAACTAAAATACAGAATTCTAGTGAAGATAGCTAAGGCAGGGGAGAGTGGGTACACATTAATTTGGGGATTTGGAGTCAGAAGATATAAATTCCTTTCACAGTTTCATCATTTTCTAGTGATGTGACACTTTGACCATGTGACCTTCAACAAATGATCTTATTCTTGAAGAACTAGTTTCTTTGTCTGTAAAATAAGGAATGCAGTAATTGTACCTTCAGAGAATTTTTTTAAGAGTTGATGAAATGAAATATTCTAGAAACTTTAAAGTTTTATAAAATGTTAATTTATATAGTTATGACTAATAATAAGCACTTAAAATATATTTGCTGAATGTGTTGAATTAATAAAGAATTAGATCTTTAAGCTTGTTGGCAAATTTCTAAGGTTGTACATCACATATGTTGTTTTAACATGAACTATGAGTTCAATTTATCCTTGTTAAAAGTCCAATATTATATGTTTTTTAACTCAAATGGTATTTTTGGCTTTTAAATTTCAGACAATATAGACTCTCTCTAATCCCTGTAGATGATGTTCTGTCTACAAAATGTTGAAAGTCATGAAGTACCTTCATGCTCACTCCATGCCAGTCAATGGCAGTGGGATTGAACCTCTTACTCTCTTGCAGTAGGTATTCCATCACTGGGCCTGGAAAAACCAGTATGTCTTAGAACCAATTAGGGCCATATCAACTTGAAAACAGTTTCACTCTACCTTAGGCCTTAGGGCCCTGATGACATCATAGAAGCTCAGATGAAGCTCTCCATGTTCCTGCCCCCACGACTCTTTGTGCCTTAAAGCAGGTACACAATGCTCACCACATTGATTTGTAGGTGTCCACATATAGCATCTTAGGGAAGGTCCAGGAAGAATCCAGTTGCTTCTACCACAGGGATGGGAGGAAAGGAACAATTCAGTAGTTCAAATGATGATAGAGAAGGAGGTCTGCCTGGAGGGGGGAAACGGGTGAATTTAAATGAAAAATTATCATTCTGGAAAGATGCTGGCAGGATTCCTAGATTTCCCTTTGTGTGAATGGCATTCAGTTCAATTAGGTTTCCAGTCTGTGATGTGCTCCAGCTGTGATTTGTGCCTGCCATGTCAGTGATTTACTCTCTGCTACTTCTGATCCACACATTTTCAGGGCTGGTGACAACACATACGGGCACCTAATTTGCAGTTATTGGTGTCATTTTGACATCAAAATGTCATAAAACAGAAAGTGCCCTTGGGGACAACTCCTTGTGAGTGGGGTATGGAAGAGAAAGGATGCCCAGGGGAAGGTGTCTTAGGAAGACCTCTGTTCAGGTTCCAAGGCATGCATAATCTCTCCTCTTTGCCTCACGTGTACACTTATCTCAAATACTCTGTATCTGGAAATATTCTAACCATTTTGTAGATGAGGAAACTGAGACTCAGATAAATGACCCATATACAGTCACTTAGGTGATAAGTATTTAAACCAGGTAGAGAACCAAGGTTTGTTCATATTATTTTCACTTTACAGGGCTGTTCTGATGATCCCTGGATTGATCTTTTTGTGCCAGAAGCGTCTACTGATGCATTCTCTTCCCATTTCCTCCCTCCCTTCCTTCCTTCCTTTCTTTATAGATTGTTCGGGTTCCACCAGAGAATTGTCCCATGCCAGTAAAGTCTTTCTTTCTTGGTAGTGTCGGAGTTCGGAGTGGTTATGAAAATAAGCATGATTGACTACTCACCACTAACACCAGAGTGAAATCTATCGGAGCATTATTCAACTAACTTATACACCAGGGTTAGTTTACAAGGGAGAGTTTGGTTAACTTTCTCTGTAAAGGGCCAGATAGTAATGGGCTTTGTGTATTTGTGTATTTTTTCTCTGTCACAACTACTCAATTCTGCAGCTAGAGTGCAAAAGCAGCTGTGAATGGTCTGTAAACAAATGAGTAGGGTTATATTCCAATAAAAGCTTATTTACAAATCCACGTGGCAGGCCAGATTTAGCCTACGGGCCACAATTTGCTGACCTGGATAGTAGAATGACTTCAGCTCTAAGTAGCTGAGCTGGGGTTTCTCTGTAGCCTAGGGCAGATAGGCAGGACAAAGCAGGGAGAATGTTTGAAGGTACATCTGATAGCATTAATACCTCCAGGGAGTACCAGTTTCCCTGATCTTTGTGTTATGAGGTGGAAGGGATGCTCATGGGAGACCATGATAGCCAAAGCCCAGAGCAACTGCCCTCATGAGGCTCAATATGCAGCGGTCAACAGATGGGCCTCAGGGATTAGAGCCAGACTTGGAATTGAACCTGAGGACTTGAAGAGACATTGAAGAGAATATAAAATAAACAAGAGGCTGTCCACGGTGGAGGTGATAGAGGAGTTCAGGGATCAGTGTAGACCACAGGGCATGCACTTCTTTGCCCTGTGTTCTAGGTGGCCAGGACATATTCGTCTATCTACCCAATCACCCACCCACTCACTGATTCATTGATGTATTGATTTAGACTAGTCTTATTAGTTACTTACCATGTGTCAAAGATTTCCATTACAGGTTTCTGCCCTTGAGGGGCTTAGCATCCAATGGCATGGGTCTGACAGAAAACTAGCAAATGCAGTCATACATTGTGGTTGTCATGATAAAACTTTATATAAGGTACATAAAAGAGGCTCAGAGAAGTCATCGGGTATCCACCCAAGGTCCAAATACAGATCTGATCCACATTCAATAAATGGGGAGGAGGAGGATGACCCTGACTCAGTTTATGTTGCTTTCTGTTGAAGTTTACCCTTGAACCTAGTAAATAGGCTAGGGGGATGCTGCTTTGGTTTTCACGGGGGTGTGGAAAATTCAAGGATTCATATCTTCTGCAAAGATTAGGTTTGCCACCTGGTTGGAAAAACAAAGAAATGGAGGGCTTTCTGCCTATATACCATCAAACTGTAGGAGGTGGCCATGTCATTGAGATCTCCATGAGTTCCATTTCTGTGGCACCACAGGGCCATCATCAAACATGATCACACTCTCCCACACGACATGAGTCCCACTCATGAACTCAAATTCATGAGTTTGTCATGAGAAGTAAATAAAGCACATTCATTTTATGCCTTTGCAAGATACAGCTCAGCCATTATCAATGTTGACACCTCACAGCTAAGGTTTATACAAGGCTTTAGCATTTTCTAAATATTTTTATGTATATCATCTATTTTTTTTTTTATCTTCACATGAATCCTACGAAACTGGATGGAGAAATTGAGGTTCAAGTTCCTTAAATGGCTTAGGCAAGTTCACACAGCTTACTAGTGGCCAGAACTGCATCTTGTGTCTCATTCTGCAATTCCAGCTTCTGTGAACCCATTGTACTGATTTCAGCTCTTTTTTCTTTCTCACTTCCAGTGATTCAGTGAGCATAAGGAAGTCTTATTTTTCTGAGATAACACACAAGGGTGGGGAAGATAGAGCACTGTGAACTTAAAGTTGGAGGGAAATCAATTGCTAGGGATTTGCTCTATCAGCCTCAACCCTCCAAGTGGGCAGGGTGCATTAGTGGTCATAAATGTGAGCTAATCCTCTCTCAGACCCTGGGAGGCTGTAAAAGAATGGCCTGAAGTGGTGGAGAGATTTTGAAACCTCTAAGGGGAGAGAATGGATCCGGTGATTTCACTATTTCAGGCCGGTGATGGCATTAAAATTATGAAGAAAGAATGTCTACTAAGAGTTTCTAAGCAAACTCAATTAGTATGGTGCTCTATCCTAGGGATCGGGAAAAGAAGGGAATAAGCATAAACACACAGGATTTTCAGACTTCCTTACAGTCTAACACTATTTTCCCACAGTTACCTCATTGAGCCCTCCCAAACACTTTTGGAAGTATTATTACTATTAAGTAGTGTTATCACCACACTTATAGAGTAGGTAGGTCACCAGGCTTAGTAATGTGCAAAACATGTTCATGTTCACCCGTAAGTAATTGTATAGAGATTTGCCTCATTTTCGGTTCTATACAAGGCCCATTCTCTTCTTGGCTTATTTCTTTCTCCACTAAAAACTTATTTGTAGGGGCGCCTGGGTGGCTCAGTCAGTTAAGTTTCTGCCTTCAGCTCAGGTCATGATCCAGGGCTCAGCAGGGAGCTTGCTTCTCATTTTCCCTCTGCCCTTTCCCCCTGCTTGTGCACACTCTCTCTGGTATTTCTTTCTCAAATAAATAAAGTCTTGGGGGAAAAAAAAAACGTTTCTGTACTCTATCCTTTCTGAGTTCCAGTCATTCTCATTGTTATAGGACCGGAAAGCACATGAGACTGCCAGTGTTTGCACTCAGTCTGTCTCACTGAGTGGCCTGGGCATATCTCTGAGGTGATATGAGGGGATGCTCAGTACATGTTGTCAGGAAGTGTAAGTGAGAAACTGATTCATGAATTAATGGATGGAAGCCACGGGCGTGTCATTGTCCTAGACCACAGTTATCTAATGGGCAATGGGCATGGATTTTGTTCTCCCCCAGGGACCATTTTTTAAATCTTTAGTTGTTAGAGCTGAAAGAGGTCTGAGGTCACCTAGTTGTAATATTGCAGACAAGAAAAATGAAACCACATTGGGGAGCCATCTTTACCTAGGGCCACCCAAGTTCGTTCAGCTTGCTAGCTACTGGTCATCACTTTATAAATATGTTTAAAGGTATAAATGGTCATGAGGTTGACTTGTTCAGAGGGGTATAATATACGTGGTGCCTGAAACTTGCATTAGAGCTAATAATGCATGGAATAATGGAATGAGGGAATGAATGAGAGAATTCATTCCTATTCCAGCAAATGATTCTAAGCCCATGCCTTCCTGAGAGAGTCGTCGTATCATAATTGCCAAGAAAAGCAAGATGTGTCTGGGTATCCATCTAGAAAGGGACAGCCGTAGAGTCTGCTCATTTCTAACATTTAAGGACTCACTAATTTCTAGGTCCAATAAGCCCTGGATGACAGGTACAAGTCTCCCCTACACATATTATTTTTAAAGATTTTATTTATTTATTTATTTATTTATTTATTTATTTGACAGAGAGAGAGAGAGAGAGAGAGATCACAAGTAGGCAGAGAGGTAGGCAGAGACAGAGGGGGAAGCAGGCTCCCCGCCGGGTGGAGAGCCCAATGTGGGGCTGGATCCCAGGACCCTGAGATCATGATCAGAGCCTAAGGCAGAGGCTTAACCCACTGAACCACTCAGACACCCCTCCCCTACATAGATTTTAAAACCTTCTCAGAGCCACCTTGTTTGGCAAGATGTTAAAATCCTTCCATCTCTTTGTTTGTTTGTTTGTTTTTATTTATTATTAGTCTTTTTCTGCTTTTTGGTCCCTGCAGAATTCTTGAAGACCTAGGTTCCCCCTTCAGAAAATTATTTACCTCCTTACACATAAATGCGATTACAATGGTTGGTTATATTTCTCAGGGGCTTATCTGAAACAAATGTACCTCTATATAAGCTAAGTAAATAAAGAAACCCCCTTTTTGTCTGATTATTTTTCTGGGCATTTCAATGTTAGAGGGATTCAATATAGTTCCCATGATCCTGAAACTGCAACATGAGCGGTCAACAGAAATATGGGTCTAGGACAAGGCAGAAACTCCCTTGCCTGAAGGCTTTTGAAAAACCCATCTGCACCAATGAAATCAATAGGTGTATCCTTTCAAATTGAAGATGTATCTGCTCTGGAAATCAAATAATCAAACTTTTACAAATAATGGGTCATTTGTGTTCACATAAGTTAGTTGAACAAGGAATAGGCACAGAGGCTGGTGGAGTGCCTTTTGCTCTGTCACCATCATTTCCCATTTGTGTGACCTTGGGTAGGTAAGTCTCTTATGACCTCTCTAAGACTCCATTACCTTATTTGTAAAGTGGAGATGACAATATTCATCCTCAGAGGTTACTTGTGAACAGAACTAGCACAGTATGAGGCACTTAGCTAGTCCTTGTTTTGATTTTAAGTTAGATATGAAATTTTGGAGGACTAGATGTCAACAGAATGGATAGTAGACAAGTATGACATTGGGCAAGTGGCTGCATCTCTGGACCTCAGTTCCTGCACCTGTATCCTCAGGAGTTTACATGAGATGATTTCTGAGAGTCCTTCAAATAGTAGTATCATATGCAAGTTATATTATATGGAAAGCCCTTTATATATATAAATATATATGTGTAAGTGTGTGCATGTCTATACATTGATTATATATATATACATGTTAGCTCATTTCATACTCAGCATGCTCTAAGATTTAGGTAATGTTGGCTACATTGTACAGAGGAAGGAGGTAAGGTTGGGAGAGAGCAAACAGACATCCAAGGTCACAACACTGAAAAGCAGAAATCTGGAGATGTAAATCAGAGCCAGAAAACTAGCAGTACCCCATGTGGACCCACTATATGATACTCAGAGATGGCACCCTAGTGTAGTCTATGGAAACGTTGGGTTCAGTCCTTAGGTCCCTCCATTCCCAAGCCAACCTCTCAATGATTCTAACACTGCCCTCTGTTAAAAAAAAAAAAAAAAAAAAAAAAAAAAAGTCCCCAAAGGAGTCATTTGCTTCCCAAGGCAGCAAACCAATCTACCAAAGGAACCTGACCTTTTAACAGTCAGTTGGAAATTTTCTGATCTGCAAGACTGAGGGCCTCTGCCTGATAAAAACCCTGCTATTCCCTTTCCCCCAAAAGATGAAACAATCCCTTCTTGCCTTTTGTAACAACTTCCTGCCCCACCCTCCTTCCTATAAAAACCTTCCATTTTGTGCAAATCCTCAGAGCAACTCTCCTTGTTAGATGGGATGCTCCCCAAGTCCAGAATTGCTTGAGAAAGTCAAATTAGATCTTCAAATTTATTTGGCTGAGTTTTGTTTTTTAAGACTGCTTAGGTCAAGTCTTCTGGCACCTCTACAAAACTGCACAAAAATCAAATAGTCTACAAACTTTTCCTTGTTATTAATTTAAACCAGTAACTAAGGAGTTGGTTTGAGCTACTCTGGGGTATGTGATGTCACTCACCTCTTTACTCCCAGTGCCCACCTGATGGAGACACAAGATGGACACTCAGTACCCGCTGCCTTGAATTTAGCTTACCTGTACTTTGTCCACCTGTTTCCCACTCCTGTCTTTGTGACCTCTTTACTGACTGTCAGCTCACTTTTTGAAAGGTACCAGAATCTTAAAGTAGAGTAGATAAAGAGTCATTTATTTTAATACTCTATTGTTATAAGAGGGAGTCTGAACTCCTGAGCTGGCAGAAGAAGTCCTTTCTTAGTGCAGAATTCTTCCTACCCCAGCACCTTAACTCAGGGAGACTGCCCATCCCTCACTCCCACCACCCTGAACCCCACTGTGACACCTGTTCCTAGCAACTGACAGGCAGCAGGTGGCAAACAGCTTGTTGGTCTCTCAATGTTAGAGTTGATGGAGCTATTTCTGCATTATCTCATGTGGGCTAGTAAGCTTCAGGGTCAAGGACTCCTGACTATTACTTACAAGTATCTCTGACTTTATTTTGAAAGCCTACTGTGATTTAATTATATAAGAAATATATATTTGATCTTCTACCTGGGGTCCTGGCACTGGAGCTCCTAAAACCCTTGGAATTTCCTAACTGAGGAGAATGATTAAGGTGTCTTTTATTATGTGAATGCAGTGATTTTTGGTAGCTTATTAAGTAACCTAAGGCTGGGGGCTAGAGGACTGGAGATTCCATTCTAGCCCCACTTAGGGCATGGGAAGAGGGCTGGCGGTTGAGTCCATCACCAATGGCCAATGATTTAATCATTTGTGCCTACATAATGGAGCCTCCATAAAAACCAAAAAGGACGCTGCTCAGACAGTGTCCAGATTGGTGAACACATGGAGCTGGGAGAGAGTGATGTATCCAGAGAGGCATAGAAACTCTGAGCCCTTTCCCCACACATTGCCCTGTGCATCTCTTCCATCTGGCTCTTCTTGACTTAGCCTGTTACAATAAATTGGTGATCTAGTAAATATAATGTTTCTGAGTTCTGTGAGCTGCTCTAGCAAATTCATAGAATCAAGGGAGGGGGCCAATGGACCTCTGATTTCTAGCCAGTAGTTCAGAAGCACAGGTGATACCTGAACTTGCCATTGGCCTCTGAATTGGGTGCTGGGTAGAACTGAACCCTTCACCTGTGGATAGCGTTGGAGTTGAGTTTAATTGTATGACATGCAGCTGGAGTCAGAGAAGAGCTTGGATGTGTGGGGAACCCACTCCTCAGGCAACACTGGAGTTGGGTCCAGAGCTCCTCCCTTCCCAGCCAAAGGGGGCAATCACAAAAATTAGCCAAGTGAGAGGTGCTACCCACAGCATAGGAGGGCCCTAGAGGACAGGGAGGGGAAGAATCAAATAAGAGCAAAAACATGGAGGCTAATATTTTGTTCATTTATCTCCAGTGGAAGCCCTCAGGGGGCCACATTACAGCAAGACGAATTTGTCCCTGAGATACGTGTCACCAAAACAACAACAACAACAAAAGTCTTTTCAGTCTCATCAAGATTGGACTATGGCCAATGAAGCCTTCGTTTTGGGGTCCCCTGGGAGAGATATGGGGACAAAATCTAATTGCAGCTTTCTGAGGAGTTTGCCAAAGTCACTGGAAATGAAACCACATGTAGAGGAGGAAAGGGAGGCAGCACCAGAGGAGGACTTTCCACGCTTCCAGCCTGCACAGCGCAGAAGCTAAACCCAGGAGCCTGCAAACCTAGACCCTCGACTGTACACTTGTTCAACCCAGCAATTGATTTAATCTTCCAGTGCATCACAAAATTTTTATGAGGCTTAAATGTGATGAATCAAGTAAAGTTCTTAGAAGGCTACTAGTGTGGAGTAGAGCTTGTGAAGTTTTATCTCTCATTATGATCGGACTTTTTGCAACGTATATGTGGTGTGGGGGCTTTGCGGCTGTCCCTGTGACGGGGACACTACTGGAATTTGGAGTTCAGCTTCCAAAGATGTTTACTGTCCTGCAATGTATGCGGCAGACCTTCCCAGAAGGGGATTTTCCCCACCCCAAATGTCAATAACACCTTTGTTGGGAAACACGGAGCTAGGTCTTATAATGTGGGTTGCATCATTTTTAATCATTACCAAATACTGTAAGGTCAGTTATTATTACCCCTAATTCACAGATGAGGTAAGTGAGATTTTCAAGAACTTGCCCAAGGTCAAGAAGCTATTAATTAGCATTGCTCATTTCAAATTCACAGATTTCTGTCTCTAAAATTAATGTCTTTTTGCTGCACTCTACTTTCTTGATTACAGCCATCCAGATCTTAGTGTTCGAGTCCTTCTGAAAAATGGAAGATTGTCAGCTTTCCTATCGTAATTTGAAAAGGAATATCCTAATTGGGTGGGAAAAAATAGCTAATTTACGGGGTGATTGTTGAAGTTCTGCAGCTTCAGCCATATGAGAGGCTGCTCATTAGCGAGAAGAGAGAGTGCACACACAGTGGAGATGCCTTTGGGCATCCACACTGGCCACCAGAAAACATTAGGAGCTTCCCACATAGGTTTTCTGGAAACTGAGCCAATGTTTGGAGATATCTGATAATTAAATCAAGGGCCTAATGCATCAGCTTGGTGGGGTTGGTGCAATCAAAGAAGTCATATCTCAGGAATTGGTATTTCTCTCAGATTTTTTTTTTTTTTAAATCTGAAACATAGCCTCCAAAGTATAGTCACTAACATCCCAGTGCCAGAAAGATCTCTCTGACAGGGTGCAATGCATTACCTAGCCTCTGATTTGGTCTGTGTTTACATTCATTTATTCACTTAACAAATACTTCCTGACTATATTCAAGGGCAGGACATTGTGCCAAGAACTGTGGGCACAAAGATGAGTCTAACATGAAATTGTCTTCGGGGAGTTTATGATTTCACGAGGGGCACATACAAAAACTGATGGCATTCCACTTTAAGAGGATCAGTGACAGAGGGCTTCCTGGGCACAGAGCGTGGCATAAATGCAGGAGAGGCTGAACCACCAGAAGAGAGGAGGGGCAGCAGGCTTCCCTCTGTCACAGGAACACTGAGGAGGGACTTTGCAGGAAAAGAGGGGAGCAGGTGCAACAGGAAGAAACAGAAGGAAGGGCTCAGCTCCAAGTCATTTGTTGAGGTGCAAGCAAAGGTGTTGGAGGAGGGGAGTGAG